>JAIPMN010000351.1:31636-54722 GCA_020650975.1 Apostichopus californicus
AAACCCACCCCCCCCCCAAAAAAAAAACAAGAAGAGAAATGACAGAAAGTGTTTGATATCCCTACAGTATTTTATACAATGTTCTACAATTGATTTTAACCATCTACACAAACCATACACTTGGCAGGTATTTATAAATATTCAATATATTAACAAAATATGTGAATACAGTAATTTAACAAAACTAGTATGTACAGTAAAACAGTCATATCCATACTGAGTTGATTACTTTGATTGTAGACCGAAAAGGACACATGAACACAAATTTTCCTACAGAATGCAGTATTAGCTATAGGGAAAAGGTTTGAAAAACAACAACCGTAATAACCAAAGAATTAACTGTAAAAATTTATGTTGTAATTCTGAGATCCCTTTTAAAATCTACACTTGTGTGAACAGTATGTATACGCATAGCTTCATGTGACTAGTGAATTCCAGCACAAAGTTGTTGAAGCCAAACCCACAGTGCCTGCATGAAATATCTGTATTATCTGCTGAAAATAAAATTTCAGGAAATGGCGTAAATTTCACACTTTTGTTTAGCAGTTTTGAGGTTGATGAATTATGTTTTCAATTGAATACTGAAAAGTTTCATAGTTACAGTATTTGTGTAAAGAGCTGATACACATTCACATAATTGTCTATTAAGTAATTTGCCAGGTTTTTTATAAAATATAGACTGATCAATATAGAAGGAAAACAGGAGAAAAAGGAAAGCCTTTTAGTCAATTACTACATGTATGTAAATGTAAGAAGTGATTTAAATATGTGACAAAGTTCACATAAAATGGTCATTATACTGTACATTTGATCAACATGAAAGTAAAAAGACACTTGTCCACTATTAGGGGTGCCTCTGATGTCTAGTTGTACTTACAACATAATATCATGATACAAGGTTCAAACAAGAACATGACTAACCATAAGATGCAGTTTTTCCTTTCGTAGAGGTTGATTTTGTCTTTTTCAAGAATTATCTGCTACCTAATGTTTAGAAAAATAATTACTTGTGAAGAGAATTTTGCAACATTTGTAAAAAAAAAATTTTGGAAAAAGACAATATCCCTAAGACAATAACGATCATTTTTCTAAACATTTCCCACATTGATTTTACATGCGTGTAAAGATGCTACAAATACGTTTGAATATCCTAAAAATTATTCTAATTTTTACATCGCACATAATATAATTCTTGAAGTTTACACAGCAAAACACTAAAAGTAGCAATATTTGTCAGAAGTTCTCCTGTTCTCCTATACAAAATTATACTTAAATGACAATGGGAACAAGCAAAACCTATGCTTTAAATTCAAACTGCAAAACCTTATCTTAGACCAAAAGAAATGCATCTTGCATTAATTATTTTTCAAAAAAAAAAGCTTTTCTTTGCCAAGTTTTTGCTCAAATACCTATTTGTTCCTAATGAAAATTTTAACAAATGGATTAAGTAGTAATAAATAAGAGATGTCATAATAATAATAATAAGTCTAAAAGAGTTTTAGAAATAAGTATGAAGAATAACTCTGATTCAGGAGCACATTCAAACAATTCTATCAATTCTCCTTAAAATACAGTACTTCAGTCTGTACAATTGCAAAGAATTGAATTGAATGAGTTAAATGCCTTGACAAGAATTAATTTACATACTTACATGTGACAAGTAAAATTGAAATTGCCTCAATACAATACAATCTAGTGTAGTTAAGTAGAATTTGGCAATGCAGTAGCTGATGTGAACTGTCTAGAGATGTTTCCCGGTAGTAAGAGTGCTCAGTGCACCGTCACAACACACACACAACTAGCAATGGTATCTGAAACTACATAGAAATAATAGCAAGCATGGAACACCTGCTGTATACCAGCCATATATGTAATACACATACCAAGGAAATCATTTAATTCTTGAAATTTGGTGTTTCAGTTTGAATTCTCAAAAAAATTGGGCTTACATGAAATGCTATGTGAGCAAAAACTGATACTATATTACATCTTTGCACTTGTGTAAAAATGTTTCCCTTTTTGCAAAGCATATTGCTATATTCAATACTGGATCAATAATTCTGTGCATATACTATTACTAGATCAGCAACAGATTGAAAAAAGAAAAGCTTTTTTTCCATGCTTTTAATTAACAATTTTATTTTTCCAGAGAAATGACTCAAAATTGTTAGTCTCATCTCTAGACAGATAGTTTTTTCTTTCATTTTTGGCCATAATTATTTGCAATTATATCAAAGTTTCTACCAACTGTACCAATATCTTTACATGAAAATATTCATATTCAATTAGAATATTTCCTTAATTCTAATGCATCTTTGACAATAGCAAAAATTATTTCAGAAACAATGATGAAATCCCTTACAAAGCAGAAATACACATGCACATTTCACATACACATAAAATCTTTAAACCAAATCAGCAACAAGACTTTAAACAACATTTGGATTGTGTCAAATATGCTTAGTTTGATATGTATCTATAGATCTTGTAATTTTAAACACATCTAACGAACCTCAACTTTCAATCGCAAATAATTTTCTATGAAACTGGTAGACTACAAATTTCAAAAGTGTGATATATTCTGTGTTCTAAATTTCTGCAGCAAAAACCAAAATCTGGGTAAATTGCAAATGCCAATAGTACTTCATATTCTTTGTAGTCAAATATCTGTTAGAGATTCAAATGGTTAAATTTAAAGCTATGTGTGCTACAGGTGTTCTAGAGTTTAAGAATAAACTATGTATTACCAGGAGATAAAATCTAAAAATATCAAAACAGAACAATTCCATGTTACAAATAAATAAGTCAAATAAGAAGTGAATTGATATCTTTACATATATTTATTCCAGCAATATCTAAAGGTCTTTCCACTGAAAATAATTCAAAAAGGCAAGGAATCGTGTCACATATAAAAATATATATACAATCACAGTTGCAAACTTCATCAACACTCCACATAATTTCAGTTATGAAAAGCAGTTTACGATATACAGTTTTAGACTTGTATCTGTAGTTAAATACAAAAAAAAAACCACATCTGTTGAGCTACACTCAAATGGTGCAGTAGCTAATGAACTGTACACACATTAAAATCAACACTTACTTATATTCTGTTTTTATTGTTAAAATGTCATCACTATGAAATGAATGAACATTTATTAAAAAACAGTACAATCTGGTAATGGAATCTGCAATTTTATTTGCTTCAAAATATTGAGGAAAAACATGTTTCATATATGAAACATTTTGGGCGGAGATGCTGCCACAGCACATTAACAGTGCAACACTTCTCAATGTTTCAATCACACATTTTTCTGTGAGTTACACTACCGCTTAAATTCAACTGCCACGTTTTATTTTCATTCTATACTTTATAATATTTCATCTTAAGCTAGAACAATTATTATTTTTTATTTATTTAATTATTTATTATTATTATTAATTTTTGGGGGCGTCCTGCTTCGATTTTGCTTTGCTATCGAGCTGTTTTATTTATTTGAACTTTGAGACGATCATACTGCAATATTCCATCACAATTGCAAAATTGACGGAAGTATGTATTGCAAATTGTTTTTCTACCTTTGTACCGTAGAAATTTCTTCTTTGTGAGGCATGTACTATATATACTGTATATTTAAGTTATAGGGAGTATAAATGCAAAAGAAAGAAATATAATCTACATTTTAAGGCAGTTTGGTAAATCTTTTCAAAAGATGAAAAGTATGTTGTATATAGGGACATCATTCCCAAACAGATGCTTTCACATAAAACACCAATGTACTTGTTTACTGATGTAGTACAGTTTGAAAGAAAAACATTTAAAAATTACCATTCCAAGAAAACAGCTTATTATCTCAATCATACTTCCTTTTAAAATGTGTGTCCTAATTTTAAGTATTTCTTGGTTTATGAAGATTCTGGTTTTATTGATTTATTTTTTGAAAGAAATATAATTCAACATGTAGTACTTACTGTACATATGAATTGAAAATATTTTCATAACTCATTCATTACTCAAATTCTTCCATTCATCCTTCTTACTTGTGTTGAGATACTTTAAAAAAAAAAAAAAAAAATCTTTTGGGCGTTTTATATATTTATCTATTTATCTTTATAAATATCCTCCCATTTAAAAGTGAACTAACTGATTATAAACTGATAATTATTATTCTTCTAACTGCATAATAAAGTCTATGTGTAATGAATAACATCAGATACTAGTACCAAGTCAAAATATACATCAAAAGGGAAAATTACTTACGGCTGATTTTCTTTTATGACCACAAAATATACTAAGAAAGAGCAAAGAATTATTGTGTGATATATATATATATATATATATACAGTATATGTATATATATATATCTATATATAATTGAAAACATAATGAGTTGGAAAATCAAGAACAGTGAAAAAACTTTAGCCTCTGCCGTGATATATACTACAAAGTATATTACGATTTCAATTATATATATAGTATTCTGGTATTTCAACCATGTTTTTTACTGGGTTCTTTGCTCTATCAAGTACACACGTTTATTAAACATTTTTCCTGCAACTGGTGACATTCTTCATAACTAATTAATACATTTCAAAACTGGAGGAAAATATGGTAGTGAAAGTAAAACTGTCAAATACAAATAGGAAAAAGACTAACACAAATATAGAGAAATAACTGTAATCTGAGCAATAGAAGTGTTTTGATATAAAAACCAAAAAACACCCTTCGATGAAAGAACCCTGTCCATATCAGTAATTCGTTAGCTGTGATAATCTGTGGTCAGCAAACAAAACTTAACTATTAGAAATGATACCAAAATGTTGATTGAATTTTATATTTAATTTATATAGTTTCAAAATGTCATTGAAACCTTTCACAAATAACAGCAAATTTACAAAAATACCTGCATGAGTCAAAATGGTTCTGGTATGCCTTTATATATCCAGGAGTCAAATTTAATACATTGTTCTACTGAGGTTTTGTGAGGTGTTTCACGTTAAAATAGTTTAAAGAACAGAACACCCAAATGAAAATTTATTGAATTAAAATCGCTATTATAAAGTTCAAATTATCCATCCATTTTTGTTTTTACTTATTTTCTCAAATTTATGTTTCAGTTTTGAGACAGCTCATCCGCATAACAATGTCAGCTTCACTCATTAGAATGAAATACATACCATTGTTAAATTTAACAAATTCAAAGCTAATTTATGTACATGATTTGTTGAAAACAATAGGTCCAGGGTCTCATAGTAAAACAATAACGACTACATGGCCAACAATGACATGCTGCTTTAGGGGTGTAAGTTAGGACAACTATGGATGCATATCAAATGTCAAGTAAACAGGTGGAACATTAAATTTCAAGCCAAGAATTATTCAAAGTATGTCATTTTGGATTATAGATGTGATAACACTAAGTACTTCAGAAAACTTTCTCCTACATATTAAGTATTCCACCAGCAAATAAAAAGTCAATGGCATTCTCAGAAATTGAGAATCATTAGCATTTTCGTTATGACTATTGTTTGAGGTAGTTGCTTCTATTCAAGGCTGTTAAAGGTTTTACAGAATTTTTTTCCAATATTAAACAGAATAGCATCTATATGATCGATCCAATGATATCCAGTTTTTCAAGTTACATCATTTTTTTCATTTTTTTTTTTAAAACTTGATCTTGAGACTGGGGCAATGAAATATGTTCCACAAAAAGGAGTAATTTTCTACGTTTTCTTTTCTTCATTTGTTACTGTTTTTCTTTGGTTTGTCAGCCCTAACCAGAATGCAATTTTCATTAACAAAAATGCTTCAGAAGTTCAAAAAGCCATAGCAAAAAACTAGGAGTCCTAACACCCCACCCCCAATAATGACAAAAACTAATTCAAGAAAATATGGAAAAACAATGTGTTCACTCAGGACAAGTTTAAACCACTGACACAAACCACTGTATCAAGTATTGGACACATTCAGATTAATTAGTATTATTGCATAACAGCTATTTCTCTCAAAGATATTATATCTTTTAAGCATTTTTCTCTTTCGGCAGTTTCTTACATTGATAAAATGTGAATCAGTGGTATTTACATACTTCTCATCCTCCAAAGAAGTACAGAAGCAAAACTTTACAAGTCCCAAAGACGTATAATGCTAAAGTTTGTCAAATAGATACACTGATTCTGTTCCCCTTATTAATATTGTTGTTCTGTTAAGTACTGTAATATATGGTATTTACTGTAATGTTTATTCTCTTTTTTGGACAATTGTCTGTATGTTAAGAATGAATAGTAAATATCCCCTGACAAACTACACTCAAAACTCCATGATGTTGTACATGAGCCAAAACAAACATGCATGCAGAAAAAAGCAAAAAGGAAAACAGACAAACAATATTATATAAAATTAAACGATCTTAGCAATATGCCATGTCATCAATGTAAAATATTATAAAATTTTAATTTTTATGATGAATTTAAGTTGCATACATTTGATGGAAGTTAGATATTTAACAGAAGGTTGTTTCAAGTTCTATGTTGAGGGATGAACGTTCACAGGGTCAGCATGTCTTGGAAACAAAATCTTCCTCATTTAGCAGAAAGTTATCCTGTCATATAAGTTATTACTTTTATTGACATGCAAAATTGAGACTCTAGTTCATATTAGTTTAATTTTTTTATGATGAATTTATAAAAGTTGCATACATTTGTTGGAAGTTAGATAATAAATAGAAGGTTGTTTCAAGTTCTATGTTGTTGGATGAACGTTTCACACGGTCAACATGTCTTGGAAACAAAATCTTCCTCATTTAGCAGAATACTATCCTGTCATATAAGTTATTACTATTTATTGACATGCAAAATTGAGACTCTAGTTCATATTAGTTTAATTATTTCATGAATTTAAGTTGCATACATTTGTAGAAGTTAGATATTTAACAGAAGGTTGTTTCAAGTTCTATGTTGTTGGATGAACGTTTCACACGGTCAATATGTCTTGGAAACAAAATCTTCCTCATTTAGCAGAAAGTTATCCTGTCATATAAGTTATTACCTTTTATTGACATGCAAAATTGAGACTCTAGTTCCTATTATTATATATTTTAAGCTCTCGGGCTAACATAGGATTCTGGTACTTGTTAGGTACACAGCCATATTGTAATTGGACCTTTTGTTTTTAAATTTGATTATAATACAAAATATGTATGAGGTAAGATGGTATGAAGTCTATGATAAAACAGAAGGGGATGGGAATTGATCATTTTTAATATTTTTTATTATTTTTTATTATTATATTCCTCATTGAGGGTCACTCTGCAAATGTGCCAATCCCAGATTATTCATCTGTTTGTTCAGGAGTACAGTACACAAATAACTAATTAAACTTCACACTAAAACATAAATGAAGAATTTACTTGGCATTTTCAAGGGATAACATGAACTACTTTTGTAAACTCTGCATTTTCTCAACTCATCATCTACCCTCCAATCCTTTTTCTCTCTAAAAATGGTGTACAAGACCTCTTTAATGTATAACAATATATATAAACACAGTAATCGTATAGTACATGCTTGCCTAATTTGTATCTAGCTTTAAATATAAATTTCAAATCCAATGAAGATGAATAACATTTATTTAGTTCTTATTTATCGATATTAAAGTCCAAACAAGAATCATAATATGTTTATTGACCACTTAAACATAAATTTGCATGTTTACAATGAATTGTACTAAATTAGAGATTGACCAGAGTTTTTCCCCCCTCTCTCTCTTTTACGTTGTTTGAAAAGGATTGCATTCGATATGACCGATGACCACTGTAACAGAGAAGGAAAACTGTGTATGGTAGAAGTGCTATAAGAAACAGAAAATATCAATATCGCTTGAAGTCTTAACTTAAAATTTGACAAAAAGGGTGGCTGCTTAAATGACCTGTTCGATGACAAGCAAAACTTACCATGCTTTAATCAATTCAAGGCCCATGTATTAATAGAATACAGAGCCAACATGTGTAGCACTGTATATCATACATATAATATATATTTCCACTATATATCATAATAAGCGAATGTGACATTGAACGTTTAGAAGAATCCTCGGTTTTTTCTTCTTCTTCTCGGGAACGGCATATCTGTGATAAAAACTGGGCAGGCTTGGCATTGTACATCACTACACACTACATGTTCAGCACTGTATAATAATCTAACTATGGAATTGCCCTTTGAGTGAACTCTGCGGCATCGACACTAGTGATCGGTGGTAGCATCTACTACTACAGCAGCAAGCAGCAGTAGTAGCGGCGAGGCTGGACTAATTCTGCTGCTGCCTCTGCTGTGAGCTGCACTGGCAACGGGAGCAGAGAGATGGAGATCGAGAGAGAGAGAGGGAGCGAGCAGTTAAGTGCCCTGTCTACGTCAAACCTAAGCAAAGAGTGTGTCACGTTTCATTTGTTCGTACATACCTTGCTCCCAGTTAGTGTGGGCTTTCCAGTCACTGCCGTTTTTAGCCCAAAGTGATTAAATTTAAAATAATTAAGCTTCTTTCGATCAGCATGTTATTTATTGTACCAAAGGAGCTTTTTTTCTGTCGAAAATTTCGGTCGGCTTGCTTGCTCACGAGACCAGATCTCGTACGGCGGTGGGGTTTATAAGTTCTTGAAGATTCCGAAACCTATTCTTTAACTTCTTTAGATCGGATATATACCTTTTGGTATCTGCATCGCAAAGAATGGACAACAGGATAATTTAAATTAAACACTCCTTATCATTACCCAGTAGCCATTTATAATTTTGGTAAACAAAAAAACCCTGAGAGTGTTATAAATATGCTTGAGACCAATTTTTCCTGCAGTTTAGTTGAACACAGTTTTATGAAAATGTTCTGGGTAGGGATTTCAAGTGATTTTAACCTAGGCTACAGTGGATAAATGGAACAGGGAAAAGTTGCTTGCAAATTTAATAAATGTAAAAACTTAAAAAGAAACATTTCTTTTTAATATCCCACAGCAAATTTGTATCCTACATTATAGATCTAGAATGTGAAACCTTGTATCACTTGAAATTCTACTCTAGAACATTTTCATTTAGCTGTGTTCACTAAATTACAGGAAATATTGGTCTTACAAATATCTATACCACTTCCATTTATTTTTTAATAATTTATAAAATTATAACACCAAATGTCAAATGCAGAATTATAGCAGAAAGTGGCATATAACAGCAACTACATAGCATAACATGATATGACAATGCTATTGTTAACACAGAATAGGAAACTATGTTAGATCCGTGCAACATGGCACTTTAAATTTACTTTTAAATTAATTAGTTAAATCAATGTTTTAACCGTGTTTTGTTTTTATACTGTTTGATCATTAATTAGCTCCTTGTTATGAGATAGACATAATAGCCGGGCCATTAAACACATTACACAGTGAAGTCAGATAAATAGTTAAACTGAAATTATTAGAGTTTGTAAATGTGATATGATTGCAGGAGAATTGGACAAGGTCTGGATTACTTCTTTCCATACCATGATACACGTACATAATGTTATATTTTATTCCTGATATCAAACTTATCAAACTGGAGATTAAACACTGTTAAAATTAACATGAGCCACATGCCTCAACAAACAATTTCATCTAAAAAGAAAACCTTTTTAATGTCTTTGCCTTCATTTCATCCTTTGTCTTTTATCAAGTACTTAATTAATTACTTTCAATTTTGAACAGAATTTAAACATTTGAACCAAAACAATGAGTGATTAACACGGATCTTTTTAAATCAAACATTTGCAAACACCATCAACAAAATGTCTCTTTATTGCTGGTGCTAGTGTTCGATGACAAACTGTATCATTATTAGGTGGGGGAAGGGGATGGACAATAGAATATATTTACAATAAATCAAACAAGGAAATATGAATACAGAAGTTTAATCTTTCTCTGCTATATATAGCAAGCCTGGTGGCCAATTGGCTAAGGCGTCGAACTCGTGATCCAAGGATTGCTGGTTCGATTCCTGCCTAGTTCATTACGTTGTGTCCTTGGGCAAGATGCTTTATCTCACTTGCCTCTCTCCACCCAGGGTTTAAATGGGTACCTGTGAGGTAACTTGTCATTGGGCGCAGTATATAACTGCTGCCAACTGGAGGTATTGTCTCTGGGACAGGTTATCATCGACCAGGGGTGATTTAACGTCTGTAAAGCGCTTTGAGACCTATCGCTGGTATAAAATTATTTAAAAAAATTATTTAACTTTTTAACTATTTGGCAACATGACTTTCCTTTTCTTTTCTGTTTCTTTTTGTGTGGTACATAATTGTTAATAATTTTTGCTAACAACATTTTGATAAAATATTGTCACGATATTGTTTGACTGTTTGCCATGTATTTCATGGCAGAGACATCTTTTATTGAAATTTTTATGAATGTCTGGTAATTTCAGGTGGCAACATCATGGCAATTAACTAAGTTTAAATTTTTTTATATCATTTTTTTATAACAATTATTCATTTAAAGATACAACTTAACACCAAAAGTATTTTTGTTTGTCAAATTCTTGAAAACAAATGCCTTTCCATGGAGCCTCAACTTCAGAAATTACAGCCATTTTGGCAGATAAAAAAAATGCATAAAACTAAAAGTATCACATTTCCAATGGAAATCAAATACATTAATAATAAAGGCAAAAAATAAGATTTTGGAAAACAGTTAACCATAATGACATCACCAATGCACTGATGTACCACTGTAAGGAATCATTCGCATAGCTGGTTTCAAGTTAAAACAATATGTTTGTGAAATTTCTGTCTACAGTAGTTGTTCACTATATTGCATGAAACAAAACTCTTTAAATATTTGTATGATGGAATTCCTGGGTTGCTTAATATGAACATGACACGGATGGATTTGTGATATTGACTGCATGATAACATGTAAACAAGTTATTTCACTGTAATACAATAACACTGACTGGAATGACACAGGTGACACAGGCCCCTACAGCCTGTAGCCTAAGAATCAGCCGGTGTCGTTTGAAAAACATTTTGTTGCAACGAATATTACCAAAGGTGTTTCCAATAGAGAATTAGTTGTTAGTAATTTCCAATAGAGAATAACTTGTTATGAACTGTTGGAAATCCCTGTGCTGTACCTACAGTGAACTGTTGGAAATCCCTGCGCTGTACCCACAGACATTTTAGTGTAAGACCACTGGAATTCATGTAACTTTTCAACAAGTTGGAACCTTCATATTCCAAGTGTCAATTACTCCAAATGCATAATCTAGTGACACAATGCATGTAATAGTTATAAAATCCATGTTTCACAATTATTTGGCATTTTGGTTAAAACATTTTCAGTTGAGAATCATGTAACTGTATGTTGAGGTGGTTAGGCTATATTGGTACATATGTGCTAACAACAGTAGGATAGTGTTCAATACAGAAAATGGAAAATCTTTCATGTCAGGTATACAATACATAAGAGGTGGACAAATATTTCGTGATCGATTAGATGGGAGTATAAATTTTCTACAGGACATGAATTAAACTAAACGTGTACAAATTGAACCAAATCTGATAAGTTTTCAAACACATGTGTTTATGTGTATGTTGTCCTGTGATGCATGTATTGTTAATTTGCTTTGGTTTGGTTTCAAAGAATTTTCAGATTCTCTCGCAGGGCATGGGCTGTATATGAGGGACAGTTTATTTTTTTTTTATTTGAATGCATGAAAAAACTTGCTTGACCTCGGAATAGGACTGTTGTGGAGGGTGTAACAGTGGATGATACCAGGGACAAAACTTTTGAAAATAATTGAATATTGAATGACCTCCTCCCCCCCCCCCAAATGTGTAAATATTTATTATATATATATATATATTCAATATGGAAAATGAAAGAAATTGCAAACTGCTAAATAAATTATTATATAAAGTGCTATAAATAGAGGATTGATTAGTATATAATGACCATCATTAAATTTTTTCCTGCATTGTCTAATGTGAAAATCATTCAATTAATTTAAAAAATGATTCCTTCAAACAATAACATATATTGTGATAAGCAAGACATATGGCATTGCTAATGACAGAATGAAGTATTTGTCTTATCTTCCCTGGGTAAATTAGTGTCATATTGTGTGCCGTTGCAATAATACTGTCAAAATAAGATCAAGCTGGAAGGCCCATTTGAACTCCAGGGTCATTGTTTATTAGAGTGGACATCATCAAAATAGTAAATAGTGCAAACATAGGAATGTAAAGTCAATGCCCCCCTAGAAGACCAATCCAAATATGGCCAATGTCTTGTTGTGTTGTTAATCCACTGCGCTATTATAATAGGCTAGGTACAACCACTACACATTCTACACTAGAAGCTACTACGCAAGTACTGTATATGCCAGGCACATACACCACAAGAATTTAATACGCTAGGTACAGTACATCCACTATGTACAAGTTTATACTATGCCAGGCACATACACCACACAAGTATAAATAAGCTAGGTATATCCACTATGTACAAATTTATTCTAGGCCAGGCACATGCACGACACAAGTATAATAAGCTAGGTATATCCAATATATTTTATTCTAGGCCAGGCATATACACCACACACGTACAATACGCTAGGTACATATCCACTATGTACAAGTTTATAGGCACGGTCACACAAGTATAATAAGCTAGGTACATCCACTTTTACAAGTTTATACTATGTCAGGCACATACACCACACAAGTATAATAAGCTAGGTACATCCACTATATAAGTTTATACTATGCCAGGTACATACTGTACACCACACAAGTATAAATAAGCTAGGTACATCCACTATGTACAAGTTTAATCTAGGCCAGGCACATACACCACACAAGTAAAAATAAGCTAGGTACATCCACTATGTACAAGTTTATACAATGCCAGGCACATACACCATACAAACTTGTATAATAGGCTAGGTACATCCACTATGTACAAGTTTATACTATGCCAGGCACATACACCTCACAAGTATAAATAAGCTAGGTACATCCACTATGTACAAGTTTATACTATGCCAGGCACATACACCACACAAGTATAATAGGCTAGGCACATCCACTATGTACAAGTTCATACTATGCCAGGTACATACACCACACAAGTATAATAAGCTAGGCACATCCACTATGTACAAGTTTATACTATGCCAGGCACATACACCACACAAATATAATAAGATAGGTATATATCCACTATGTACAAGTTTATACTATGCCAGGTACATACACCACACAAGTATAATAAGCTAGGTTCATTTATACAATACTAGGCCAGGCACATACACCACACAAGTATAATAAGCTAGGTATATCCACTATGTACAAGTATATATTATGCCATGTACATACACCACACAAGTATAATAAGCTACAGTAGGCACATCCACTATACAAGTGTATACTATGCCAGGTACATACACCACACAAGTATAATATTAGCTAGGTACATCCACTATATACAAGTGTATACTATGCCAGGTACATACACCACACAAGTATAATAAGCTAGGTTCATTTATATTTACTAGGCCAGGCGCATACACCACACAAGTATAATAAGCTAGGTATATCCACTATGTACAAGTGTATACTATGCCAGGTACATACACCACACAAGTATAATAAGCTAGGTACTTAAATCTCAGTGATAAATGTCATTCAGATATGGTTCTCTTGATCAAATTACACTAAAAACAGGTAAGCAAAAACTAATAACAAACAAAAGCAATAAATCAAGTAATTTTTTGTAAATTATATACGGTATTCGTTAAAGGTTACTGAAAGTCGTTGAATCCCTAAATATGAGATATTCAATTTCATGATCCTTCAATTTACTACTAATACTACAACTACTACTACTACTACAGAAAAAAGAAAAAAAAAAAGAAAAAGTGACACATGTTTTACAGACACATGTAGCTACCACTGCATTGGCATCATTATGTAAATGCCCTAGTGAGGAAACGAACAATCCACGTAAGTTGAGCAACAAATTTGTGCAAAAAAAAAAAAGGAAGAAAGACAAAAGCATGCAGGAAAGAAAAGCAAGCCTCCCAGGCATTTAATAACTTGTGACGTCAAAACAAGGGTAGTCTTGGAAGGTAGCAATATTTCTCCTCAGATCGCTGCTGCTTCTGGAGAGTATACTAACGAGCGGTAGAATACCAGCAAGGTTGTGGACGATCAGCAAAATTTACATACAAAAAACAGCAGCATATTACTGGCCTGGAAATACATAAAAACAGTCCATTTAGCCTCAATTTTTCTTTTTTTTCTTGTTCCTAATTTGATTGATTAGTTCAATATGTGTAGGATAAGGAATTGTTGTGCAGTGATTTTAGTAAAAGTGGGAAATGTTTCCATGATTTTACAAGATCTTAGACACAGATTTGCTAAAACTGCAGTGATCGGGGAGCACTACAGTATATTTAAATCCATTCGCAAACTTGTCGTAATGATTTAAATTCAGTTTTTTTCTTTTCTGTAGACATCTTTCCCCCTAATTTTTAGGTAAATGTGTTTCAAAGGATGCTTATTTAAATGATAATTAAATCAGATTTAATATACAACATGTGATGCTTTTTGCCACATTAATGCATGTGAAGTTGTTGTCATTAATATTACCATACCTTACAACAACTAACTTTACTTTCTTGAATATCTTTATTTATTATTTTACTTTCAAATGATGATGATGATGAGAATGATGATGATGATGATAGTGATGAGCACCGATAACATTTACTCTACGATACCTTCTTCTCAGATGCAATAACAACCAATGACAGCTCTCCATAAGCAGCCTAGTTACAATTCCAAGAAAAGAGAATCCACAACAAGTTTTGACATGAATCTCAGGAAGGGATCTTGTTCCTCACAGTATATTGGCCTTGCATTATATGGGCAGTACATTATGTGTCACAATTGCCACAGTCTGCAACTCAACTATGTCATACTTGAATGTTTAATTTAGAGGAATTTGATCACCTGAAGACATGCCTTTACCTTAGTCCAACATAAACTAACTACATAGCCACAAATATCAAAGAAATTTATGTTTGTCTGAAGTCATCACTTTTTCTGAATGTTTAGGCAAAAGTCACATCCTCATAGTATTTTGTATCAGGTAGATATGAATTATTATGAGGGAGCAGATTTGAGAGGGGATGGGAGCCTAGGGAAGGGGGATGTGGAAGGGAGGGAGGGAGGGAGGGAGGGGGAGTAGAGAGGAAGAGGCAGGGTCACAAGCCCCTGAAGGCTACAGCCTAAATGATTACAGCCACAATGATCAGTTGTAGTGTCCAACATGAGTATTTAATGCAACAGAGGTTGGTGTCCTATGTGTGCTATGGATTTATGGATGCTTACTCTAGGAAACATAACACAAATATATGTATCTTTCATAAAAGATAGTAAAATTTTAAACAATACTTTGCAGCTTCCATATTAGTGGAAAAACTTGAGCACATGTCAAGAATATTTCTTTCTGAAGTGCCATGTTAGAGATGTATATTATTTACAGTTACTATGGACTTTTGAGGTGGGTCTTGTATTTAAGATCCATGGCAATGATATTTTCCAGCAATTTTCAATCGCTAAACTGAAACGATCAGTTCATATAGCAGTGGGAAGAACTTTGCTATCAATATCAAGAAAATTTGATTTACGCTACTCAACATAAGTGCATGTATTCGTTATAGGTTACACCTTGAACTATCTGCATCAGTTAGAGACAACCCACTAGATGACAGATGCTCATGTAGAGAAAACCCACTAGATGAAAGATGCTGATTTAGAGAAACCCCACTAAATGACAGATACTGATTTAGAGACAACCCACTAGATGATCGATGTTCATTTAGAGGAAAACCCACTAGATGACAGATGCTCATACATAGAGACAACCCACTAGATGACCGATGCTTATTTAGAGACAACCCACTAGATGACAGATGCTAATTTAGAGACAACCCACTAGATGACAGATGCTCATACATAGAGACAACCCACTAGATGACAGATGCTGATTTAGAGAAACCCCACTAGATGACAGATGTTCATTTAGAGAAAACCCACTAGATGACAGATGCTCATTTAGAGACAACCCACTAGATGACAGATGCTGATTTAGAGAAAACCCACTAGATGACAGATGTTCATTTAGAGAAAACCCACTAGATGACAGATGCTCATTTAGAGACAACCCACTAGATGACAGATGCTAATTTAGAGACAACCCACTAGATGACAGATGTTCATTTAGAGAAAACCCACTAGATGACAGATGCTCATTTAGAGACAACCCACTAGATGACAGATGCTCATTCAGAGACAACCCACTAGATGACAGATGCTCATACATAGAGACAACCCACTAGATTACAGATGCTCATATAGAGAAAACCCACTAGATGACAGATGCTCATACATAGAGACAACCCACTAGATTACAGATGCTCATATAGAGAAAACCCACTAGATGACAAATGTTCATTTAGAGACAACCCACTAGATGACAGATGCTCTGACTAACTGGGTAAAGACAGGACAGGTACATCCGTCTCCTGTCACCTAAGCTTGTTGCAAATTACTTGATATTCTTTTATGTTCTACACTAGTATTTAAAGATCACTTTAAATTACAATACTGTAGTTTCATTTTTTTGGAAGCAAACCCCCAATTTTGGCTATGACATGGCTGGGTTTTGAAGCCCTCCTGATTAATTCATTTAATATCATAAAGCTACATATAAAGTTACAGAAGGTGTTTTCAAGCTATTAACCTCCAGTATGGCAATCTTTTTTCTGAGAAATACTCTGTATATATGAATTCTGATGTCTATGAATTCTGATAAATAATTGCACTTTGAAACATATCTACTGTCTTGATAAATATAAATGATAAATATCTTTACACCTCTTTACTGTGACGTCACTGGTTTGTTATTGAATTTTCCGCCCATCTTCCCCGCCCACACATGATCTTGACTATTAACTTCCCCCTTGAAATATTTACTAGGCTTTGCATAATAAAACCAACGGTACGACGTAAAGATCGTTTGTTTTAGTGCAAAACTAAAAGTAATGCTTTGCTTTCATAGATGGAGAAACAGCATCTTAAACGGTCACACAACAACAAAGTTGCACGTAAACTTTTCCACGAAAAAAATCTCGAAACAAAAATTGTAAGCCGTTATATAAGGAAGAATAGTATAAACATCTTGTCTTTGCGGCGAAATTCATTCTGGACATGTCTATACATGATCTTCCCAGAAAAAAAATTTCATTTCGTAAGAATGAGTTTTTAGGGGGGATGGATAAGATCAACATTTCGTTAATAAAGTTCTATATCTTCAATCGTTTCATTTTACGGATCGACGACAGAAAGAATTAGTTATAGTTTGCTAACATCTATAACTATCGTTATAACTATCATGAGTTTGAACTTTTTCATGACTCATGGAATGTTACTGAAACTTTGCAGAATAATAATGCAATTAGCAGCTACTATATGGGGGGTGCATTCACTTATCGATGCTCCCGTTGATGATAAAGTTGCTGGTCAAGGTAAACCACACTTTTGCAATTTTGTACAAACAGAGAGCATGTTAAAAGGGTTTTGGCTGTGTCACATTTGTCTATTAACTATATACACCGATCGTACAGTATAATGGCATGATTAATGTATAAAACTTTAAGAGCATGTAATAATTTATGATTTGTTATTCCGTACCAGTACTGTACATGTCATATAAGTTTTACTACAAACATATATATACTTCAGGGCTGAAACATTAAAAACAAGAAACTACAACAACAAAAATTGAAACGTCACAAATGATAACGTCTGGTAGTTCAAAACCCAGACTAAAAGATGAATGACTTATATGATTTTATTATTTATATTGTTAGCACTACAGAAATGTTCAATGGTTTCATCTATAATAAAAGAAAAATTTCATTCTGAGTTTAAGAATGTGATGAATGTGATGCATATAAACACAATACTGTACCCACTGTGGAACAAAATTTCATTTTGGGAAATAAAATTTTCCAAATCCAACAAAAATGCTATTGATTGAATGATATGAACTATGAACAATTGATCCTAACACTAACCCCCACCATCACCCCTCCCCCACCCCTCAAAAAAAATATCAAAATGCTTAGTTTAAAACTGGGCCTATCAACTATTTAGCCATATAATGTTATCATGATATTTAGTATGTACAGAGACACATTTACCGATGATTTTTCTCCTATAGAAGCCTGGACACAAGCTTACTTGTATTCAAAGGAAACATTTGACTCAACCATGCTCACTATAACCTTTCTGATATTACGATGACGAACAAGCCCCTGTCCTCATCCTACTGTACAAGGGGAATCATTTATCCGGTAGATCGCATCGCAAAATGAGCAGGGTGCTACATAAATGGAAAGATGTACAGCAATATCTGTACACATAGATACCATTACATTATTTTATAATCTTAGACAAATTTCAAAGCCTCTAAAACTACTAATAATATTACACAAAGTTTAAACACTAAATTATTCCTCGCTATAGACATATTTTTTTTTAATGATTATTCCCCCCCCCCCCGTTTTTCATGTGGACATTAATAGTACTCGGATTCCTCCATGTACAATAATCATATACAGATATACAGAACTGATGAATACAAGTTTAAACACAATAAATAAAATAAAAGATGCTACGTGCTTTAATTTTTTTGAATGCATTTCTTGTACATTTAAAGTATATACTTTGCATATTACCTATAGTAGGTGGTATTTATAATTTGCACTGTTGCTATTAAAGTTGTGTAAAAAAAAAAAACACTGAGTAAGCTATTTCAATTTTGTACAATTTATCCAACATAATCATTTTCAGCAGATATGAACAGATAGGCAAGCGGTACTCTTTGCTTCCTGTTGACATATAAATGGACATCACACATTGGACGAATAGTCACACCTCAAAGATATGGCTTTTAGGATTAATCTAACTTGTAAACCAAAGATGATTCTTCAGAGTCTTTCAGACTTATTATGGATTTCATTATAATGTATGCCTCCTTTTAACTATCTGCTTTTTTTCTTTCTGTATATTAGCGTCCACAAATCTGTTTCCTGTAGCTGAGACCAAGTCACCAAGTTGGCTGCGCAGAAAACTTAAGTTGGTTGCAAGAATTCTTTTCAGACTGCAAAATCTACACGGATAAATTGAAGCCTAACAATCATACAGGTGAGTTATTTATTCTTTTTTTAGCTTGATTTATACTTTTAACTGCTCCACAGGGAATTTTAATGCATATTCTTGCTAGTTTGTATTTTAGGAATCTAGCCCCCTGCCATATAAAAATCAAGGCTGCATAAGAGTACTCAGAAACAGAATCTTCCAAAATATTATGAGATGATAAATTTTTATATCATATTGTAGACTATAAGTTGGTAATCATCAACTAAGTTATGAAAATTGTATTAAATTGTGTATAACAATAGTATATAAATATATATAATTATCTATATTGTATGTGTGTTTGTTAGGTGTGTAAACTTCCCAGTTTAATACTATCAAACTCTGCCTTAGACATCTGCAATCCATAACTTTTTAGGTTTAGTTGTAGATCCAAATCAAAAGTCCTAAATATAATTTTCCTAAAGGCAAGAAAGGATATGAAAACAAGATACTGTATACTTGGAAAGCAAATGTTCAACAGATTTAAGTAATATACTGCACCTCTAATGGCAACCCTACTTCAAAATCTCATAATTTGATTGATACAACAGGTGATCATGCATATATGTCTCAAAACAGTATATGGGGAAAACTCTACGAAATCTCTCAATTTTGGAATAGCCCAGAATCTTTAACTTACACCACATTCTTGATTTAACTATCGAGCAATAAAATTTACAGAATCTGTCAAAAGTTGTCACACCTGTATCCGTTGACTAACAAATGTAATCGCATAAACTAACCAGGAACTAATGATCAGGTTTTGAAATTACATTAAAGTCCTTCTTCCCTGATTTTGACATTACATCCCTTTTGAAACCGCCAATTAGCAAGAGGTATGTCACCTACATTCAGAAACTTCATTGAAGTCTTCTTTCCTAATGTTGACATTACATCCCTTTAAAACCGCCATTTAACAAGAGGTACATGTCACCCTCAGTCAGACACTCCATGAAAGTCGTCTTCCATGATTTTGATATTACATCGCTTTAAAACCACCATTTAACAAGAGGTATGTCACCTACATTCAGAAACTTCATTAAAGTCCTTCTTCCCTGATTTTGACATTACATCGCTTTAAAATCCGCCATTTAACAAGAGGTATGTCACCCTCAGTCAGACAATCCATGAAAGTGTGCCTCCCTAATTTTTGACATTATGTTCCTTTAAACCTAAGAATAGGCGTTTCATACTACGTCGGACACGCCAAGTAAGTCTTCTTTCCCTAATTTTGACATTTACATCACTTTAAACCAGTCATTTTAACCTTAGGCTTTGTCATCCTCAGTTGGACACTCCAATTGACGTCATTAGCCAACTGGGTAAAAGAGGACCCCGGGGGAAAGATTTGCCAGATCTACGTTTGGGGTGTACCAGGAATTTGAGCTCGGCTGGGTGGACACTTTTGTGCATTGAAATGATAGGTGTGTATGGATCTGCTGCGTAAGTCGTACAAAGTGGTCACTTGGCTTGCTTGCATGGGGCGTCAATGTCTTTCGAGATATTTCGAGGTATTCATCAAATTTAAGGATCCACCTCAGCAGCGAGTGACTTGAGATTTGGCTTTCTTTAATTTCTTTCTTTTTTTCAACAGGTGTTTGTCATTGGTTGACTGAGACGGAAATAAAGAGATCAATTGGCTTGCTGGCAATTCAGATCAGTCATTTACTGTAGATGATCAGTAATATTTCATTTGCAGCAATTTCAAATGTATTTCACTAGTTAGTTGTCTATCAGCTGGCTTCATGTATATTCCCTCCCCCAAAAAATATATAAATTTGAAGATTTTCACTTTAATGTTGTTTAATCTGTGCATTTTTACAGAACGCTTGACATTTGGTTCCATGGTGGTAACAGTGAAAAGATGATAACATTTATTCAAGACTGGATCTGAATAACTTGCCAAACGTACAGGTGCAAATTAAGTTCATTTACCCTCTGGGGAGGTAATTTTCCTCACATCTCTTTTGACAAATTTACTTGCAGCTAGCTTGTTTCATTGGAAATAAGGTGCAACAGTTTCTGCCTTTATTTCGTTCCCACAAGTTTTCTGTTTTGCATAGTAGGCATAACCATATGTTAACCTGTTCCATATATTATCATAAATCTACATATCAAAATACTAATAAACCACTATCATTGTCATGTAAATCAAGCTTGCTTTAAGATGTATATCAATGCGTTCTGTGAAATATATGGCACCTACTGGACATATCCTTCCAAAGTAGCCACAGGCAAATAGGTGAAACGTTCCAAGTAGAAATATACTTCATTTTCTCACAATTCCGTGAGCCTGGTTTCTGTCACATACCAGGGATACATATGTTACATCTTTGCAAAAGTCTTTCAAAGCAATGGAAAGTTGTTCATTTCTACTTTCTATTCTCATCCAGTTGTGACAAGTGTCTTCAATAGGGTTTGAGTCCAAATGTGTTAAATTAACTCAATAGTTGCATAGCGCCCTCTTTAGTATCATAACACAGGACAATATCATAAGGCCAATGAAATAGCTTCATCAGTAGAATTACCAAACAATTCTCATTATTTAATTAGACAATGGCTATCACTATGGCATCACAATAAACATAGTAATTAAAACAAAGCAAAGGAAGACAATGCCAAAGACAATGGCCCAATGAAAGGAAGGCAATGAAAGCTTGGTCTTACTCTTCAAGTGAAAAAGTTTATAGCTCCCTCAAGTTTTGCTGAGTTTACATCAACCATTTGTAAGGCAGGACCTTCAGCCATTGTACTCCCCCCCCCCCACCCTTACACCTTCCCTTTTGTTCTAATTATTTAAGTAAAATGTCACATGTATTAATTAAATCACTAATATAGCTTGATTTCTCATTCCAACCCAAGACAGATATGACACATTCTTGCACAGAAGAGAGGTCCACACGAATACAGTAAGGAGTTCATGACGTACAAAGGCTTACAGAAGGGGCACATGTGAATTCTATGAGTGGTAAGCAAGTCCACCACCATGTTAAACCTCTTTTATAATCTAGATGTGAATACATTTTGCATCCGTTGTGATATCATGATTAATAAAACTACTTCATAATCCAGGGTGTAAAGTAGTCACAATGTGATAGAGAAGGTTTCATTTCCGTATTATTATTATTTATTTTTTTTGGGGGGTATTACTATTTTTTTAGGGGGTGGGGGGTTGTTTTCCATTCATTCTTACTGAGAATTTGAATTCTTATAGGGCTACTCTTATTGTGTTTTTATTCAGCTGTTACCAATGCTGATAAAGTCACTATATAAAGTTATTTCATCACCAAGGCTTGATTCAGCCTTTCATTATATGTCAGTATTACAAGTGCAAATAGTGGCACAGTATAGGGTCAAGGAAATGCTGTGGTAGTCCTGCTGGAATGTTGCATAGCTGGGTAAGGTGGCTTTGATAGGTTTATTTCAAAGTGGTGATGCTGGACCAGGATGGGCTGTGTGAGGTACTATCATAGATCAGCTGATTGGACTAAGACAGTAAACACTGTACACTTTGTTGGACCGAATAGTCTGCGTGTTGACACTGTTGCTCTGGTGGGACTGTAAGACTGTATGCTGGGACCATGCATGGGGGCCGTTTAAGTAGTAGTGGTGAGACTGGGGGCTGTGTATTACAGTAGTGGTTAGACTGGAGGCTGTTTAATAAGAAGTGGTGAGACTGGTGGCCATTTAAGTAGTAGTGGTGAGACTGAGGGCTGTGTAAGTAGTAGTGGTGAGACTGGGGGCTGTGTAAGTACTAGTGGTGAGACTGGGGGCTGTGTAAGTACTAGTTGTGAG
>JAIPMN010000352.1:0-39775 GCA_020650975.1 Apostichopus californicus
GAAAAAGATTTACATTCCACAAATGTTAAATACAGATCAGATTAACAACAACAGGAGAACTATTTTGAAGGGTTTCACACATGCCTTGACCCAAAATGAAATTTGACCTATTTTTTTGTGTTAAAGGCATTGAAGACTGGTCCCAAACAGCGTGCGGCCATCTGAAAAAGTGAACTTTCTGTTGCTTGCAAGTGACGATTTGTTTGTTTGTGAGATGTCCATCGCTGTATCGTTTCTACACTGTGTTGTGGGTATTGACCCCAGCTGTATGTACTGAATGTATACTAGTGTCTAATTACCGACGGTAGCAAGCTGTGTGTGTATTTTCTGGGATCGATGGTGGTGTCTAACACTTCTGTTACACCTCATTCGAAACTAGGTCAGATTACCGGCATTAGACGTTTCTTTTTTACGCGAATCTTCACACCCTTTAACTATAATAATGAAGTCCCTGTCATGGGCAACAAAACTGTGATCAGGACCGAGCAACAGCCTTTCATCCGAAATGGACACTTTCCTATGGCATAAGCCCCATGTTGATGGAAGATCTCTCTTCATTGAGTCTTCTAGCTTAGCTTACCTTCGATTTTCCTGTATCTAACTCCTGTTTGATCTCTTTGTACTTTTCAGAGTCTTCTGGAAGCTCTGTAACCCGCCTCTTCAGGGCTTCTTGTAAAATCTCTAATCTATGGCTGGATTCTGTCAAGCCTCTTGTGGCCTAGGATGAGCAACATTAAAAAAAAGCTATATTTCTAATACAGAGGAACATTGATGCTCTACAGTTGGTTTATTCTTATACCATACATCCTTCTTTCGTCTGATAAGACTTTACAAACTGCTACAACAACACATTTCCAAACTGATATCACAAAGTTTTATAGTCAGACTTGTCGACATTAATACAGCTAAGATTTTTAAAAATGATAGAGAATACCAGTACAGCAGTTGAATCATTTGCTAAAGATCCAAGGAATATTCATAATGAAGTAAACATCACTTTTAGAAATCACACATGTTTCCATTAACAAACATACTAAGTATTTACTCAAGGATGCAGCAGATACCCATAGAAATGCTCAGCAGATCTTTTGTTCACACATGTTTCTATGACTCATCAGTATCATTGACTGTAGTAATGTGATATTTGATGTCATGAATGCATTGCAGCAAAGTTCCCTCCCTTCTTTGGGGGGCAAAGGCATAGTACTGAGAGATGAAAAATGAAGACAACAACCAAGGTGGCATTGCAATGAAACAGTTTTCCATTTATACTAAAGCTACATTAAGTAGATAATACTAACATCAGGCAATGTCACTGAAGTTATGTCACATTCTTAATAAATGATTACACTTATTGCCAGGTTAATTAGTTGCTACTGTACTCCCCAGTAAATACTGTGGTTGTTAATCCCAACCTTCTTTTCATACTGTAGGTACTATTTGTTATAGTCAGAATAGAAGTCGGAATACAAGTTTCACTTTTGATTCTACTCTTTAATTAAAGCCTAGAATGGCATGATCATTATAAAATAAAGTACTAGGCAATTTGCTTCCAATTAACATGGTCAAGTTCATCTTAACATTGTCCTGTCCTACTGTTCCATTAGCTTGGTAAGATATACTCATTGGCAGAATACAGTGTCAGACATTCTCTTATGATGTCAACAACAATTTTTCTGGACCTTCCTTTTTTTTCCAATGTTACAATATCATTCTTCGATAAATTACTAAGACAAGATACCATAGTTTATCTTACCTTTTCAGAAGCTTTCTTATCTTGAAGCCCATAGAATTTGACAGCATTCTTAAAGCCATCCACAATTGCAGATTCTATTTTCTGATGATGACGCAGTTCCTCTATCCTGAATTCAACAGAACTCATCTTGCGATCAGATCCTCGTCCGTACCCTGTCAGAACAAAGAACATATGACACCATTTCAGTCTGCAGACCAAACAGACACAACTTAGATATGTTCATTGAGTACACTGTGGACATTTCAGCAAAATTTCAATCTTGTAATGAAAGCAAACATATGAAACATTGATTTGCAGTCGAGGCAGGTCAAGAGAGAAAGGGGTTAATGGAATGTGTTTGTAGATGTCCCCAAACAACATTTAAATAGTATAACAATGTGCACAACATTTTCAAAATATTTTTGGGAATATTGACATTCTTGGCAAGGTTTTTTGCACGTTGACCTAAATATCAACTTATTATGAGTTATGACATTGTGCAAGATAACACCAATAAGACTATGAGGAGGAGTTTATTTACTGTATTGACTTACCATTTGACACATATCTTGTATGACTTTCCTACAACAAGTGTGAGCAGGGTTTGTCCCATCATACAAGAGTGTCAAATAGTGATTGCTCTATACTTAATTTCCATTCCACAGAATAAAGCAAATTAAATATGCATTTAAGGCAATACAGTCGCCGATGTATTGTCTGTACCGTGGCTGATTATAGTAATAGATTGCAAAATTTCAGCACTCTCTCTTTACTCATTTATTGATGTGTTATATTCTTTGCATGTAATAGCAGGATTCAAGGCTTGTCGTTAGTAACAAACTACCATCGAAACCACATTTGTTTCTGTACCACCACCAGTCCTCAGCAGAGAATATTTAGGCGCCGCTGGAATCTTAGACTGAGTTAACGTTACAATATGCTCTATAATTTTATACAGAAAAGCTGAAGCCAGTGTATCATCAATTTTTAACCAGCAGAAAAGTTGTAATGAAACTGATCTCAATCAAGAATAACACATTCCCACCAAGTTTCAAGGTTATAGCTCAAGTATAAAAAGAGATATCACAGCTAACATTCCTTCTGGTCAATCCTCAAAAACAACAACATTTTTGGTGACCATGGCAACAGCAGTATTTGCTGAAGTCATCATTACAGCATTGAATATTCTATGATACCATATTTCACGTGTTTATGTATCTTTCAGCCATAAATTATTTCATACAACGTCTAATGTTTCTGAAACAGCTCGGTACATTTACCTTGAAAGGTCAAGTAAATGGCACCCTCTATTTTAGTTTTCTGTTAACTGATGCCCCAGCCAGTATGGACAAATTTCAAATTTGGTGGGCTTCTTGTTCTTGAGAAGACCTTTCATAGGGAATGTTTTATATTACTCTAATCTCCCACCCTGGCAATTAATCAAAAAACTTCCATATTCTTCATAGCCATATATGGGCATCTAGCCACCATTATGGTTCTTGGCACAGCCATGTGCACATTTTGTCACTGCCAACAAACAGAAAACCAAACCTAATATCAAATTGTACTCATTTTCACTCAAATCAAGTAGTCACCACAAAAAAGAGCAAAATCCAACAAGTAAGCACTTTTTTGGTGTATATGGAAGAGGGCCTAATAGTATACTACACTGGTGTAGTAGCCAATATATGCAAGTTATTTTCATAGCCATCTTAGTTTCTGCTAATCTTGAACACTTTGGTTACAAAAAGAATTGGGGAAGGGAACGTTACAAAGTTTTCACAGGAATGGATTTTGGTGAACAATCATAGTTTGTGTTTTATTCCATGCTTTGCTGTTGGTTAGAGACTGCAGTTAGTTTGTTGACAAAAATGATTGAGAGATGACCAAACATAATGTCTTAAAGCAGCTTGTACTAACTGATTCTTAATAGAAATTTACCACTAAGGAATTTGATATTTTGATTAGAATCTTTCAAGGCTTGAACTACAAATAAACTATAGTACTTGTTGAGGGGCTTACTGTCTGAAATAATTTCACCTGGTAACTGTGAAAGAAAAAAAACACCAGGCCGGTATGACCCCACAGATCTATTGTTGTCCTGATCACATTAAGATCTGTCAATGGCAATGTCTTTGCATGTTCAGGAATCATTCCGCAGAGGTGGAGAGGGGCCAGCTAATAATGAGTTATGCGTGACTAAACACAGCTAGTCCTCTGGTATGGATGTCATGCTGGGTTTTACAGTGACCCCTGAAAGGCACCTGTTATAGCCACTCACAGCAGCAGGATGGTGCCCATGAAGGTATCTTCGTAACTTGACTTGTACTTGGAAACTTGTTAAAGTCATAAATTGACACCTAAAAGTAACAATAAAATGTATTTAATTTTTTTGCTTGCTTCTCTGTCCACACTTGTGATCTCACCTGAATCCAGAGTGCCATTTTCTGGTACACCCGTCTCTGGTTTACTTCCGTTTCCCTCTTCCATTCGTGCTCGTAGAATCTCCATCCGTATCACCTCTATTTTTGTTTTACTGTCGGTGAGCATCTGCTGTGCCTCTAGAAACATTTTATCTCTGTCTTTATATAGTTGGAGCATATTCTCTGCTCCTTGTTTAACTTTCATCTCGATTGCTAGTTGCCTCTCCAGGGCTGTGATTTTACTGTTGGATTGCCCAAAGGGAGTGGCAATGCTCTCTGGTGACATCGGCTCATGTTTACCTACAGGTGCACAGAAAAAGAGTAGTTCAGTACAATTTAAATGACATGATACAAGTTTGCTTTGGTAGACTTCTAATAATTTTAACACTGAAACAAGCAGAAAGAAAAATTAATGTTTCATTATTCCACATCTTCCATATCAAAGAAATGCAGCCTCATGCCCGTCCTTTTTTCATACTTAGTATATGAGTATGAGTAACAATACTTCATATAACTTGAACCTGTCTTCCATTCACATTGTACTAACATTCACATTGTACTTAAATTAGCTTACAAAAGTTTGGTAATATTTTAGCAAGTGTATACATGTCACAAACACTAAACCAAACAAGGTAAAATTATTCAGTGCAGTTCTCTCTTATGTCCAAAATTACCATTTATATACAGTAGGTCATCATTACAACACAGCATAGTTTCTAGAGTTTTATCAAATTAACGAAGCTTCAAAAAATAATTTTCATACAGTGCTATTTGTGTAGGGCAAGACCCACATACAGGACATTAGTCATGATTCTTCACCAGGATGTTCAAAGTTCAAACTTCGTATATAAGTGTCTTCATTTCTTTCAGATTCACCATAAAGCCTTACTTAAAAAGGCCACAAAGTAAGACATAAGCACAAACATGTACAAAGTTAACTTGCTATATTATAATGGAGTGTATTAGCCAAGTACAGATTACCAACTGGACATACCCAGTGCAGTGTTTGTTGTGTGACTGGAACTTTCCTTTTGTTGAAGATAAAGCAAATAATCACAATAGGTTAATTACACAACCTTTTGTGGTCTAAGTGTTTAATATTCAGATATTCAACTGCTGGACCTGATGGTCTGGTACTGAAGGAGTTACTGTACTAAACTAAACAGTAGTTCCAGCTGATAGTGCTGAGATTCTGGAAGTCCTCGGACTGTTATTTGGACAATGCTGACCATTATGTGTTGTGCCATAAGGCAGGCGCTTTACAGGCTCAGGAATAATTTATAAAGTTACCTGATCATTCCAGAGCTTAATATTTGGCTGAGATGATCATATTTCTCTACATCATCTTCTGATGATACTTGTATGGTATATAGATTGAATGTATAAAATGCCCTGACTGGACAATTTTCACCTGACTTTTTCCCCTTTTGTGCATGCCACTGGTCTTTGTTTTCATAGAAAGGTGATTTCCATGTTGCACTAGATTCTTCAATGCTAATCTACTTCTTTTTCTTGTCACATGTTTCTGAACTAGGGAATTCATTTATTTATTTTTTTGTTTAATATTAACTATGAATCAATGCAACTCAGTCAAAAATAATGGCGTAGGAGAAATTGTCAGTGAGAGTGCTCAAGTAAAATGGTGTCATCTTTTTTAGGCATTTAAAGCAACGAAAAGTGTCTTCATTATCTACTAAAATTTTGTCAAGTTAACATTATATCCCCACCCCCCCCCCCTTCCCAGCCCATCCAAAAGTATGGCCATCTAACAGATTGCCAGACCTTCTTAAAGCTATTGCCTTGGACACGGATGTGAGCAAAATATAATGCTCTGCTCAGAGAGTTGAGGAAAGAGCTAGTGTTACCAAACTATTAAGCTACATAGGTGGGTTCAGACATGAGCACAGGTAATTCAGTAGTTCCTTTGCAATTTGTGTTTCTTGTATCTAACATCCATGCGGTTGACTTACATGCCTTCCTATGTCGGTTTTTTAACACTAGGTCAAAACAACTACATAGGTGGGAGAGAACAGGTAGAGACAGGGGCACAGGTAATTCTGTAGTTCCTCTCCAAAATAACTTCCAGGGCAACTGGTTTAACAACTGGTAACTAACATCCCAAGCTGTTTACAAGTTTACATTCATTCCTATTTTACTCTAAGACAACAACAAAAAACTACATAGGTGGGAGAGAACAAGTACTGAATGACAGGAGCACAGGTAATTGTGCAGTTCCTCTCTAACACCAGAGACTGGACCCTCACACAGACTGTTAATCTCTGGAACCTAAATAATAAATTTGGTAATTGGATTAACTGGTAACGAACAACCTAGAATCTGTTTACTAACATTCCTTCCTATCAGTATGCGGGTTTCCTAAACATATTAGTTAAGACAAAATGCAACAAAATATTCACATCCAAATGATCCAACTTTCAGTTTATAGTTACACTGTGCTTGCACAAATTTTCTGACTAACATGTAACCTCTTTTGAACTAAAAGGAATTTTGACCTTCAGACAAAGCAATACGGGTTCTCCAATAAGATGGGTCCACAAATCAGGAAATAAAGTTTATCCAAGCTTTGCTTTAGAGTTACAGTTTTGTTTAGTTTCAGACTTTGAGCTCTACTGAGCTCAAATAACCATTGATCTTCACACCAACGATAGGGCTCCTTGCACTCAATAAGGCGGATCTATATAACAGCTACAGTATATGAACTTTAAGCTTTGTACTGAAGTATCAAGCTTTGTATTTTTGAAGTATGTACATCATATTTCAAAGTTTCAAACTTTCACCTCCGACAGAACTCAAATGACCTTTGACCTCCACAGAAAATAATCCTGTTCTTTAGCAAACTAACTGTGCAGAATGAATCAACATACAAGACATGCTTTACATTTGAAGTTACTGTGTCAAGAAATGTTGATCTAGAGTCCTTGGACTCGATAAGGTGGAACCAAATACCAGGTATATATGAAGTTTATCCATCATGAACTTTTGAATCAATGATGTTAATTTAAAAGCCAAGGGCATCACTCATACACCATGGCCATTGCATAGATCCATAAAAACACGCTCCCTCAGAGAGCCCAAAAAACCTCCCTATTGCAAAAAAAAGGAAACTTATCGGGCTGCATGAACTTTTAATGTCTCTCTAAACCAGTAGATGGAAAAATCTCCAATTCTAGGTACTGTAAACAGACCAATTCTGATGGGAAAATCCACTCGAAAAATAACGATCCAGTCACTTTGGATGGTGGAATGAGAAGGAAGGGCGGTGACCGGTGGAGCCGGTCATAGAGGGGGCACAGTGTTAAAAGGTTACCATGACATTTTGGGCAGGGTAGAATGAGGGTGCTAAGGTTGTGGGGAGACAGGTAAGCAAGGAATGATGTAAATAACCTCAAATGGCCTCCAGTAGGGTTTATGTCTCACCAAGAGCAATCTTCATGCCAGCTTTGAAGTTCATCCATGTTCTTGTTGAATTTTTTAAGTTTACAAATTTCTTGAGTTATCAAGACCTAGAGTTATCATATTTAGAAGATTTAAAGACTTTGACCATAGATACTGACTGCAAATGGACATTGGTCTCAACCTACTGAAATAGGATTCTTGAACTCACTAAGACTAATCTAACTACCCAACATAAAGTTCAGCCAACATACACTTTTGGAGCTATCATGCTTACAAGCAGAGGAAATGTATGCACAGATGCTCACACATACAGTACGTCAGTATGTCATCACAACCACATAGATCCCTTATACTTCCAGCAAGGAATCAAAAGATAATTAAAGACAGAAACCTGGGGTAGATACGAAAGCACCATGAAAAACCTGACCAAACTTTCATATGCAAAAATGCATTGAAAACTCAAAGGATATTTATTTCAGTGCTGGACACTGTGTTGGTGTGGATCACACATGAAACTGATAGGAAATAGATTCTTGGTGAAAAGTATCACTGCAACATACAGTGGTAGTAGGTTAACTTCTAAAAAGTGAGGGTGACCCAGAAATGCAGTATCATACGGGGTGCAAATTGTAGTGTTAACAAATTTTGCAGCTTAGGTGTACACAGAAAGGTACTCATTCTGACTTGAGGCAACAAGAAAGAAACAAATAAATTTGGATAGATAACAACTTCAGTGAGTCAGGCATGTACAATAAAAGGGTGAAACTTGAGCTCATCACTAGATGTGATGGTAAAGTGGTATTTGCTAAGATTGCCAAATGCAGTCCTCTAAACACTACACTACAGGAAGTGTAGACTACTATTAAAGTTACTACTGGTGCAATATGCAGCAGCCATGCATAATCACCCACTGTATATTTTTATACAGGCTCATTCAACTGATGGGGGATAACAAACAGAAACTACAACAGAAACTATACAATTGTACTTGCTTTTTTGTACTTGTGTACTTGTACTTAGTGTTGTGTTTTTGTGTGATTTCTATTGTACAGTGTACTTGTACTTATGTTTTATATTATAAAGTTTATATATGTCAAGCTCCATATTGATTCATCCATTTTGTTTTGTTGGCAGTGAAATACAGTACTGTAGCAACACTTCATTTACATTGCTCTACAAGCATTGTGTTCAGTTGACCTGAAAGAAGTGTGAAAAAGCTCACAAAATATAAATGCAAGTATGACCAATGGCAGGTTCAATACAGTACATGTTTCTTTATAAAAGAACCGTAAAGATCTTGTAAAACTTCACTTCATAACACTTTCTATTTAAAACACCCTTCGGTAGGTATTAAAGGAATTGTCTGGTGGAAGATTTGGATACATTGTCCTCACAGTTCTCATTTTTCTCTTCCTGAACGATGTGAAAATTGACGTTTTCTTCTAGAAGAAATCTGGTTTTCAAATTCACCAGTTTCTAACCAAAAGCACCGTTTGTTCGAATGCATCAACTTGGTAAATGACGTAGTGCGGGCAAATAGGCAAAACGAGAGACTTGAAGTTAGCACTCCCATTTCTGCAGCAAATACACTCTTGCATGTACATGCACAGGTGATTGCCTATTATATATTACATACAGTACACATCGTCAACGTACATATACAGCCTACCATGCCCAGTTGTTTTGTACATAGCGTTGCACATAATACACTCTCACACTCAAACCACAGTTCATAAACCGTTCTTCAAAAACGCTGAAATAAAATTCACTTATCAATTTGACAGTAAAAGGAAGCTTGAAAAGTATTTGGAACATCGAAAGATGAAACTTGGCGGAATCGATGTCAGAGCTGAATGTAGTACCGAGAAGCTTAGGCTTCGCAGAACTGTACGATTGTAAACGTTAGAGTAGCCTACATGCAAACATTCTTTGCATTGCAGCTGGACAGCGCAATGCATAAACAACGAAGAGTCTGCTGTTCAAACTTATCTTGTTTTACACAAAAATCACTGATGCACTTCTTATATGACGGCTTAACAGCGAATAACATGAAGTAAAAGGAAGGTAGATCGTTGCCAAAAACTCTTCAACAAAACCAAGAATCTTATTTAGATGTGATAGAATATTTCATGCATGAGGTGTCCAAAATACAAAGGAAATTATAAGAAAATTGACCATAAAACAGGGAAGATCAGGAATGGGCGGTAGTAATCTTCAATTGCTTACACGTTAAATATTCATATCATAACATGATTTCTAGACCTTCAAATGTACGCTGGCCCAGGTAGAATTCAGCAAAATGAACCAACATTTGGTAATAATATTTGTAACCTTGGTAACATGAATGGCATAGTGGGCTTATTGTTTTCACCTGCTAGTTGGAGCAATCTGTAAATAAGTGTAAAAGTACACAAAACATTTTCTGACCCAGTAATTGGTAATTTCTGATTAGTAACCCATTGGTAATTTAACTTTCACAGTTTTTTGTACCATATCCTTTGTTACTTCTTATCTCTCAGGATCTACACACCCAAACTATGGCCGTTTTGTGTGTCAGTTAATTGTGGTTTTTCAAAACGACAATATAAATCAACTCAACTAACTGACATCTAGTTGTACAACTCACTAACCAAGAGAATGACTTTTTAATTGGAGAGGAGTCCATTGTATTTAAGGACCAGGGAGCACCCTAATGTCAGCCTACCTGTACTTAGTAAGTTAGTATTTGTGTCTACTTTCAAAACAAGATAGCTACAGACTATGACAACAGTTAAGTCAGATTATGAGTCAGTTTAAATATATAAATAAGTTTTCGGTGTCCTAAGTTCTAAGTTGAGATCCGTACCTGGTTTGACTGCAGTACACATTATTGTTAATCTAGATTCACACCTCCAGTTTTAAGACTGGCCTCTGCTGACCTCATCTGACCTCCACCATATTTTTGATAGGGTTCTTGTTCTCACTGCTATCGATTTACATATCAGGTATGACCATCATTGGAGTTAACTTGACACTAAGCAAACTTTTTATTTATGCAATGTATTGTCACAGCACCATCAAAATGATGTTCCTTTATTCCTAAAGCACACCTATTGATGATGGTCAATGTAACACAGCTATAATGAAATAATAGCAGACTGATGGTGACGTACCGAAATAATCATTTCAAACTTGATATAGAAGGAAATACTTTACGAACCTGCAGTTGTTGGTGTACCGGGGTCAGTGCCTGGGCTGACAATCTGATGAGCATTGAGTTCATTTAATTCTTGCTGTAAATCATGCAGTTTGGTATTAGTCTTTCTGATTATAGAATTAACATTGCTCAGTGTCCTCTTGTCCGTAGAAACTTTCTTCATTCGCTCAGCTGCATCTTTAATTTTATACTCTTTTCTCATTTCAGCTTTAATCTGGTCCTTAACTTGATCCAGTTTATGCTGAAAATTTGCATCTGAGAGGTCCAGTTGATCCCGACTATTCACATAAGCTGCAAGTGTGTCATGTGTCTGATGCCGATCATCGAGTTCTCGCATCTGTTCAATGATACAAAAAAAAAATGTGCACCAGATAGCGATTCCCTGTTACACTTTGTATGGGAAAGTTACAGCACATTAAAGTTTCGAGTCATGGGTATTATTATATGAACACTAAGAATGAAATTCATCCCAGACTTATTTTTGGATGTATATGCCATTTGAAGTCTTCAATTGTAACCGTTGGTATAGAGAACGTCACCAAATTTTATTTTCATTATAGTAACCATTTACGTAAAATACATCAATGAAGTGAAAGGTACATGGCTTAAAGTTGCCGGTAATGCAATAATTTGATGTTGGGACATTATAGTATAATGGAGGATAATTGAGTACATAGTGAACAGTGCTATACATGCAGGCTGATATTCAGTATGTTGTACAGTACAGTATCACCTAAACTTAAGAAAACAATTTTTCTAAAAGTAGTATTCTGCATAATTTGGTGATTACATTTGCAAAACTATGGTAAAATACTCATGTGCGTGCAATTTTCAACAATGACAGATGCCCACCTACATGTTTTCACCAAGTGAAGGTTAATGAGCCAATTCGTTAATGAATTTGATTAGATTTTCAACATTTTATTAACAAAATTTTCTCACAATAGTAGAAATTACTGTACATGTCCAAGAGAAAAATTGGAAAACCTGTTTTATGATATTTTGCAGTATGATCTCATTGTTTGGAATACAACTAGACTATGGTTATTAAGCTAATGAGCTACATTGTAATGATAATTCAGTGCAAAATTAATCAAAACTAAACCAAGTACAGTAGCTGCTTAAAGCTATTAGTCAACTTCACACTCAGTAACCAAATAACAAGTTATATCATTTAGCATTCAATCATGATACTAAACAGGTTTAACTAACACAATTTCAATGGACATCAGCAAGAGAGCTACTGTCATGCAGTAGTAAATACTTCACAATTTGGCTTCAGTTTTATGTTCTCTATAGTACCATCAGCCAAATACTACATTAGGTCAACCCAGAACTCAGTCTCTAAACATGATTTCAAACGAAAGGAAGAATATCACCAGAATAAGATCTATACTTCACAAACGGTAGATTCAGAAGGAAGAGGTGAAGACCCAGAGGATGGTCAATTGTGCTAACTTGTTACCAGTTATTAAGCTAGGTTGATGTGAAGGTGCAATAGTAGAGTGGGAGACAGGTAAGAGACGAACGTAGTAAATATGGCTGTTTCCTAAATTAATTTATGTTGTATTGTGCCAAGTTTACATTGTACGTTCATAAAACACAAACTTAATAGATAGCAGCCCGGGAAAAACAATTATCACTGGCAAATGGCATGCAAAATTCATCGCACAATAAAAAAAAATAAGGTAACCATTTCATCACTTTGAATTTGTATTCTTGATGACAAGACTATGAATTCTCTCTTGTTCTATACAGCCCTTGGCAATTAATTGTAATCTTTCAATGCTTCATTCCTTTCTGAGTAGGCAATTGAATAAACTCTGTGGGAAATCTCTCTTCCCAGTTTTCCTTACAGACTCATAAGGAAGCAAATGCAACTTAATTAATTTAACACACAAGGAAACAATTACAGTACTTCTATAATAATGTTAATAGATGTTTTGTGACATATATGGAGTGACAGACTTTACACAATTATGCAACATTTTGCATGTAAGGTACAGTTACAGTTGATGGGGAAGTGTTTGGAGGCAGTTAAGGAATGAGTACTGTACATTATATTATCAGATACTCATCTCAGTTTGTGAAGTTGTGCCAAAAGCAGGTCGCACCATTTTATCACATTTTTGTACTACTTTGTAGAGTCCTTATATCTGCTGATACACTGGATGTAACATTATGCAGGTATTCTTTACAGTAGGATAGTACAGGTACTGAAGCACTTTGATGCCTGTGCCACATGCCAATATGTTGAGTGTAATGTTAATTTTCCAACAGCCAAATCTGTTCTTTAATCATGACTTTTTTTTCTTTTTTTTTACAGAAAATTTTTTCAATTTAACTCAACAGAGAAAAGCTTGGGTAACCTGAATTAACAACATTGTTTGCATAATTTACCGAAAATTGAAAATTGAAATTGATACCAATGAGACCACTTGTTAATGAGACACTTGTACAATGCTAATGAGACACGTGTACAATTCCATTGAGAACGAATCAAGTCCCAACCTGATACTACAGTATGATCCTTGAACATTATACATCATTAAAGGACATCATTAAAGGAATAACGAAAGGCAGGGATCAAAGACAATTCATATTATTCGGGTCGAGTTAGTTTTCAGGTCGAGTTAGTATAGTTTGAGTCACTCCAAGATTAATGTATGTCGTCTAGTTACAGAGTTATTGACAATTCATAATCATGGACGCTAAATATGAATCTAAGAGATTGCCTTCGGTCAGCTTGCAGCTTTGAAAGCCAATGATGGCTTCTTCGCGAGTTCTTGCTTGCAGGAGGATCTAAAATACATACATACATTATTCAGTAACCTCAAAACTCTCTAATATTCAATTTTTAAGTTAACCGCTTCCTGTTTGACTGAATACGCTCGCTTTGAAAAATGGCTCTTAAAGCCTCATAACGATACAATAAAAGCCATTGATTACATAATATGCTTGAAATTCCATATTGATGATGTCAGAGAGGAACAATTCAATCGAGCAGCAGCGCTTTCTCTGTACAAATGCTGTACTAAAGCACAATCAGTAAACAACAATTTCATTAGAATTTCTCATAATTCAAGAAATTACCAAGTAACACTCCATGTTTTAGAATATTACTCTTTTAGAACTCTTTCATTTACATTTACAGAGCAGCCCTTTGTGTACAGAACAGCTTCTTATATAGAGAAAATAGTAACAACATTGAATATTACTTAAGAGGTCATGCTCCAATGCAAACATTACCTTTTGCCTTTAAAGTAGACAGGGTGTTGAACCATACCATGCTATTGTCTGTTTTACCTCAAATTTCTAGGCAACCTGCAGGAGCCGTGCCTTGCATTCTGAGCACGCATACCATATTCATGATTGTTAGTGAAGGATAGTACACTTGTTAAAATCAAAATCAACAAAGTCAACAATCATAATCGCTTACCTGTTGTTGGATTTCATTTTCTGGTCCACCACCACTGTCATTTGCCAAATCCATGTTGTTAAATGAAACTGGTGCTGCCTTTATGAAACAATGGTCTCTTTGGCCACCAGCCTTATGGCTTTAGATTCTGCAGTTAAGAAATGAGATTATTTTCATAATTTAAATTTATTAAACAACTGATGCTACAAACATGCAAACTGAAAATGTCTACTTACATGTAGATAAAGCACCATGAAATTCATTATCAAGTAATTTGTCAAATCAGTAATTCCTACATCACATATGAAACGTGGGCATATAAAGTGTATAGAAAGTTTGAAATTTCAAAAGAATAGCTCTAGGTAGAAAATGACCAAGGCCTTGATATTGCAACTGACACAAGTTACTCTTTCATAGTGGTATATGGTTACCACTTATAGTAATCACTTAAAATTCTTCATGTGTGAACTCTTTTCCAAACTTTGAAAAGGAAAACAGAAAGAGACTAATGTTAAAGCATGGTTTTTCAAAACAAGGCAACAAATTGGAATTCTTATTAACCTGCCATAAAATATTTCAGTTTCATATACAACTTTCTATCTTCTTACAGCATTGAAAGCAAAACTGATATCAAATCACTCTTAATACAAGCCTTGGCTGGATGAAGGCATGGCCTACTGACTGTAAAGGACAAGCAAACTTATTGGAACAAACCCAAGAAAACATTACACAATGTTCATCAAGTAGCACTGATTCTAGTATAAAAAGATTTGAAAGCCTCACATAGTCAGACCCACAAACAAATCACCGACTACCAAACTCCCTGATACAAACACTTATTTTAAAAACCTTAGTTGTTTGGTTTTTCTTGGCACTAAACCTGCTATGATATTAGTAGCCTAAATAATGTTGAAAATAATCATTGATCATAGCAAGAGGAGAAAACTTCATGGTTTTTGACATTATTCAGTTACTATCATTTAACTTGTTTGCGGTGCAAATTGACTAAGACATCAAAGTAAATGGCTCACCACTCTGGGTATTGCAATAGAAGAAAAACAACAAAGTTTTAAAGGGTGTGAAGACTTGCGCACAAAAAAACGTCTAATACCGGTAATCTGACCTAGTTTCGAATGAGGTGTAACAGAAGTGTTAGACACCACCATCGATCCCAGAAAATACACATACATGCTTGCTACCGTCGGTAATTAGACACTACTCACACTAGTGTACAGTCAGTAAATACAGCTGCAGTCAATACCCACAGCACAGTGTATACGATACAGCGATGGACATCTCAGGTCCAGCTAAAGATAACAAGGTATCACGTTTCATTACTGTCTGCATTTTGTAGCGACACGAACACGTCACTTGCAAGCAAAGGAAAGTTAACTTTTTCAGAGCGCGGCACGCGGTTTGGGGCGAGTCTTCAGTGCCTTTAAACTGTTAAGTCATGGTTAATGCATTATTAAGAGAAACTCAATCATTTAAATTATGTGAAAAAAAAGCATCTAACATAGGCTATGCAAAACAACCTTAGTCTGGAGCTCACAGTTCAAATTTAAAGCACTGGGTGACCTGAAGGCCAATTTGTGTGCCTCAATACCAAACTTGAACTATAAAATTACTACAAAGCTACCACATTTTGGTTACAGAATGCCTCATAATGGGATGACAGTAAATGAGTGCAATTAAGTTCCCCTAACTCAGACTTTGCCATTGGGTCTCTTACTCAACTCAACTGTTGGTGTAAGCCTCGATTTCCTAGGCCTAGGAGAGGCCTATACTAACAAAACCTGTTCTGAACACACCTCAATAATTCACCACCTAAGTTGAGATCCTCAACATTAAATGCCACAATAGGATATATTATTTCCCTGGTATCTGTCTGACAAGGAAAATTGATCAACTACAAGATTGCATTGATCAGCAAAGTTTTAAATTTGACTTGTATGAGGTACTTGAAACAGGTCTCATCAAAATATATATAGAACTAGACCAACCTAGCAGGTATCGACCACTCTACGTGAATGAGTCAGTAGGCTAGGCCTACTATAGTAACAATTAGTCAATGGAAGCAGTGATCAGCAATTACATACTGGGGCTTGGAGCTAGTTGCAATGTACAAACTTGTCACTGATCCTCCCAATGCTGCCCTACCAGAGGTCCTACAATGTAGTAAAAATAACAGACTGGTGCAGCGGCAATTGAGAAACATTAATTTTCATATTTTTGGTCAGATTACACACTGGCCAAAGACAACAAGGGTTTGTTGTTAATGTGAAACTATTCTTGGTAAGTCTACTGAGCATTTTTACTGGATTGAAAGAGTCACCAACATTTAATGCCAGAATAGGGTATATTATATCCCACATATGTATCTGACAAGAAAGTTTATCAACTACAAGATTGCATTGATCAGCAAGTTCAAATTTAATGTGTATGAGGCAAACATTACCACTTATATTTACTTGCATCCAAAAATGTGTGAAAAGTTGCTTCAGCCAACTTTTGCAAATTGGGTTGGAAAGTACTGGCACTTTCCATAAGCTACTTCAAATAGATAAGTTTCATATGTTAATGATACAATTTACCTAAGCATATCCATGAAAAAGCATTTTATAGCTGTAATTGAAGAGTCTTGTCAAAAATAGTTCAGTTTTAACAACCAAAGAGGCCATTGGGTGCTATACTGAATGGACCGTGTTTAAATGGCAAATTTTATGTGTAGAATAATATTACGGATGGTGTTGTTCTCAACTAATTGTAAGAAATGTTAGGTGTCAGGACTGACTGCCTGTTGAATTGAAATAGTATTTCTGTAAACTTACATTCGTTCATTTAAATGTTAAATTGCCGCAACACTTGGCAATGTTAAGACTGCTACCATCATAAGTCGTAACTCGAAAAGGGCGACTCTTTATTATGGCTGTCTTAAAGTATCTAAACTTTTTTATGTTGGCTTTTTCCCTGAAGGATAAATCCAAATATTCCTGTGGCAATATTTGTTTACATGAAAATTAACATGTTGAAGTGGCGACTACTTTGATGTTAGGCTTCTGTATCTGAACAACTAAAATAGGCCAAAGATTTTTGTATCCCTACAAGGAGTTATTTAAACATAATTGACTTAATTGTTATTAATGTGTTTGTTAACTAAATAGAGGCAAGGATCACAACTACATCATGACGGTCGTGGTACTGACAATACTCATTTACTGGCTGAAACTGAAGGGTGGGTGCGGCTAGTACTGCAAAGTGTAACTTAGTCTGCGCCAACACTTTAGGATAGGCCTAGCCTATACATTACTAGTTTGGTTAGCCTGACCAAAGACACTAACGTTGGGAGTTAAATACAAAGTTATAACGATAAACTACTTCAAAATAGTTACTAGCACAAATGTTTTTTAGATAACTTTATAAACCTTTAAAACAGATTAATCACTCCATATCCATGAAGACACAGTTTGAATATTCAAAACTTTCCCAGAGTTATTGTTAGCAAGTCGTACCAACATTTCACAAAGCTAGACCTGTATTACTTATTACTAGTTGTTGTACACAGTGGCGAAGGGCATGAAAAGCAATACAGTCAAAGCACGTATATTAGGACTAGCCTAATTACAGTGTGTGACAACAGTATACAGAACCGTCAAACATACATATCACGTGATCATTTCCGCATTCACCGTTTTGCGAAAGGTCATTCTCAATTCCGGGTTTCTACATGACACCGACAGTCAATGTTAAACAGTGAGATGAACAGCTGTGAATACAAATTAATATGATTAAAACTAACTGATTTCAATCGTCTTATAAAGATAGCAATTATCAAATTTCAAACACTTAACAACAACTGGTCTCATCAAAATATATATAGATTTAGGCATATAGATCGATTGAGCAGGTACCGTCCACTCGACGTGAACGAGTCAGGAGTCAGTAGGCTGGGCCTACTGTATGACAGTTAATGAAGTTATGCAGCGATCTGCAGTTTGCATGCTGGAGGACTAGCTGCATGCACAAACTTGTTACTGAATGCTGCCCTTCCAGAGAGGTCCTACATTGTAGTCAAAAGAACAGACTGGTGGCAGCGGCAGTTGTATTGAGTAACATTTAATTTTCATATTTTTGGTCAGATTGCACACTGGCCGAAGACAACAGAGTTTTGTTGTTAATGTGATACTATTCTTGGTGTGTCTACTGAGCATTATTACTGGATTGAAAAAGTTGGGGTAACCACTAACATTAACAGTCACACCATCATGTGCGGTAGGACAGCCTGGTAAGTGAATAATTACCTGACAGTTTGCTTGGTCAACCGTTTTGGCTATAATACTAGCAATAACGGCAATTTTGCTCAGTTAATTGTATGGTTCCATCCTTCAGGCTTCATGCAGCTATGTGACTTGTGAGTCATTGATCGATGGATTGACCAGATTCCGGCAGTACTACTAGAAAGAATTATTCCTGTAAAGGTCGGGTGGAATACTTATAAAGGTCTGGAGCCAAACTGCTTGAAGCAAAGAAAAATTTCCCAAACTTTGCACATGTGTAATTCCAGTTTACTGTATAATTCTGCTAATTGGGTGGAATAATCCCCAAAAATGTCTTAACATACAAACTTCATGTTTTCTTGTTTCACTGTGGCAATTTTGGCCATTCCCATGAAGGCTTCGTATATTAAACTGGCAATTGAAAAAGTGGTAACAATTTGAGGTATGAGTTCGAGCAACTACACCTGTCAATAATTCCAGCTACATATTTTAAGGGACATGCCAATAGTTACTGCACACCATCATACAGAACGTGTAGCTGATATTGGCCATAATGCCTATATTTAACCAGATTGGACAGTTTTTCCAGCTATCACACTGTGTATCTACTTATAGCAAAGAGAATACAGTACCTGGACATGTTGATCATGGACATTGCTTTGCATTTGGGGCACACATTTCAAACAACTTTGCAAAGAGGAGTGACATTTGTTTGCTTCAACATCTGCTTAGTATGACATCATTGACATGAAAAGTTACTCTAGCCTAAACTCAGGTGCGTAGCCAAGGGGGTTGGGGGGCGAAGGGGCGATCGCCCCCTCCCCCTTGAGCATATATTTTTTTTATATTGCTAGTATTTCCAAATAAAAAAAGGTTAGATGCAACTTACAAGGCCTGGGAAGTGCCATTTCCAGCAATCTGGGAGGCATTTTTGGCCAAAATTTTCTTGTACGCTTCGCACCAACCCATGCATGGCGCTACCCTTAGATAGTTTGCCTACAGCTAGGCTCCCCCCCCCCCTCCCTTGGCAAATTTCTCGCTATGCGACTGAGCCTAATGTTACATTGTTCTCTGCAAACAATGTCATTAATTCATATAGGCCTAGCTCAAGTAGTCAAGTTCTTAACTAATTATACTTCCTGGAGAATTGAGGCCATATAGAATACAGGGCCACTGCAGAGAAGAATCCTAGAATCCGGATGCATGGATGCCTAGTCAATACTGTCTGAACATAATATTCTATTCTTTTTTGGTCAAGCTGCTGTGGTCTTCAAGAACATTGCCAAAAACATATAGGCACACTGTACTGTGATTTAAAGGTATACACAAGAGATAGACAACATTCTGCCTATTTTTCTCTCACACATTAACAGCTTTGTCAGGGGCTTATTTACCTAGTAAACCTGTTGCACCACGACCTAATGACCCTTCATCAAAACAAATGGGAATCATTAATCTAAGCAGGCCGACAGAGTCATTCCAGGGAAATGTCATTGCTACGGGCATCATCCAGTACATTATAGCACCATGAAGGGACACAAAGGGAAGTTATATTACAGAGCCTATATTGTAGCCATGGGGCTACATTTGCATAGCTTTCACAAATCTTGTTTAAACTAAGATATATATTGCAACTTTGTGCACAAACTTTAACATCTTTATACACTACTTGTTGCATTAACCAGCTATTCATCCATGATCATGTTATTGTTCTGTCTGTTTTACTAATTAGTACCCTTGATCCCAACCAGCTGAGACGAGCTTGTACATACACAAACAGACGGGGGCAAAGCAAACAGCCGAGATGGAGAAGACATCGCAATGATGGAGGAGGAGGACATCAATCAACCAAAGAACAAACTGGTAACCATGACAACAAAAGGAAAAGAAAGTATTTCCCATCATACAATACTGCTCCTCAGGCTTTGACGTAAGTTCAAAAGCCTTTTTGTGATTGAATTCTTTTGTTTTTTGATTCAACGGTGTGCATAATTGTCGTTTGAAATAAAAAATAAAATATGTTGAAGTACTTCATATTCATCTCAGAGATGACTGATAATTCAACAAAATTTCATGAACTACAGCCAAGGTGCAATTCTAGGACTATATGAAATACCTTTGACAGTATTTTTCCTCATTTACCTTTTAGTTGGTCAAGTTAACATTCCTCTGTTCTGACCTATAATAACTTTTGACTCAGCCACAGACACGTTGGCAGGGAATAAGTTAGTGTTTAAATTTTGTGTAGCAGTTTGAAGTCTCTGTAGTTTGTGTCTTATTGAAGTACTGTGGTTCCTGTGTAAAAAGAAAACTGTTCTACATCTTTAGGCTTGTATAGTAATTGACAGTTTGCACAGCACTTTTGTGATGAGATATTGGATAAAGTTTTGCCCAGTGGCGGAGCTAGGGGTATTGGTCAGGGGGGGCGAGAATGGTCTGTAGGGGTGCTTTCGACACTATCTAAGCGGAGCGCCACCATTGGTTGGCGCGGAGCGTACAGAAATTTTTGGAGTAAAGATACACTCTAGATCGCCGGAAATGACCCTTTCCGGGCCTCGCTAATTTGCAGAGAAACGAAGAATAAATAGGTGTTATCGCCATTTTGTCAGAAAATTACAGCAACAAAATGTGACATATGTCAATAGGTAGATGAGAGCGCAATAAAAAAGTCAATAATCGCGAATAAGTAAAAAGTGGTTATGATCTGAAAAGGGCGCCAGCAGTTCATTTGAGTCCGTCAGGGGGGCATCCGCCCCCCCTGACTGTATGGACGCTCCGCCACTGGTTTTGCCTGGTTGGTTAAATTTCTGCAGAAAGAGTATGTTGGAATAAATGAGGTGCTTGATATGGAACCTTTACATATCAGTATGTTACCAAATTTAAGTTACCAATTATTAGAAATAACTGTTTTGCAGTTTGTTGTGTTTTCATATTGTTATAACTGCAGATGCTGAGCAGGTGACTCCATGAATAAATAAGCTTTGGTTATAGATTTGCTAAGGAACATATATTGCTTATTCATCTGTAAGTGTTAAACACAATTTTGCCACATTTTTCTTTTAACCACACTGTTCACAAAATGTCTGTTCAGCAAGTTACTGTAACGATAGCCATAAGTTGACAGTATTAATAGGTCTATTCTACCATCATTGAAATAATAATGGTTATTCTTTGTTCAGATGGCATTTTGACTGAGTGTTTTAATATGTATATTTGTTGCAGACCAGTGCTTGTGTCATCTCAGCATCTCAAAGATGAAGATGAAGAATCAAATGAAGAACAATCACTGATGCTAATGAAGTGGGGCTTGGTGCCGTCCTGGCATAAAGGAGACCCAAGTGCCATTGCTTACAAGATGAATAATTGCCGCAGTGAGGGGATGATGGAAAAAGCTTCGTTTAAAAGGCCTTTTGAAAAAGGACAAAGATGTGTTGTACTTGCTGATGGGTATGATTATTATAGATCCTAAATATGGGAGATCATCAATCTTTTGAGCAATTTACTAAATAAAATCACTGCAAATACTGTTCATGGATAAGACACATTAGTGATCTAGAACCTCCAGTGTTGTGTTTTCTGTTGTATGTACAGGTATACTGTAGTGGATTAGGTTTTGTGTCCACTTTGGCATCCCAAGGTGTTTAGAGGATCAGACTTCTTGTGATCTTAGGTATTTGCCTCTCCTTTGGGTAAACAGGATATGATCGAGTCACCTAATCTGCATAGGGTGAGGAATACTCATTTGGGCCCAGTGTTCTGCCCCACATTCTAATGTAGTTCCAAAGCAAATTAAGTGTTTAGGGCTTAATATGGTTTACTTTGAGAGTATTTTAGTTGTTTTACCTTTAAAGTGTATACTTCAAGTTGACCTACAGTAACCCAAGGTTGTGCTTAGTATTACTGTTATGTAATAACTAGACGTTAGTAGGCCTGGTGAATTTGTGTGTGTGTGACACCTTGGCTTGTAAACACGATATCTCAAGAACCAAATGTTGCCTGAACTTGATGAGCAGATGATCTCTATTGTTTTTCATTGAGGTCAAAGGTTGTTTGAGGTCAACAGATAAGATATTTGTATATAATATGTAGATAAACTACATTAGCAGCAAAACTTCATTGTTTTCTGTGCAGGTCAGAGGTCAAATCTAAAAACCTTGTACGTAAGCTGTCAAAATCAAACTGGAAAGCTGCAATTAATGTGGATCCAACTTATTGAGTACGAGAACCCTTTGTTTCTGCAGAGGTCAAGGGCTGAGATTGTTTTCCACTCCCGTTACTGACTGGTATCTGTTATCAAATTTCAGAAGGGTATTACCTTTGCAATGGTCAAATTATCTGAATATCTTTTGTGATGTTCTGGTACTTGACTTAAATTGGACACATTTACCTCTGTTGCTGGGACTTATGATGGATCAATTCAATTTCTTGGCTATAGTATATCTTATTATGTAATGGATTTGTTTAACAATAGGTACTACGAATGGCACACAGATTCAAATAAGAAGAAGCAGCCATACTTCATATATTTCTCTCAACATGAACCGGTTAAAGACCTCAATCTCCCAGAGTCCTATGAGTTTGATTATGAGGGTGCCAACGGAGAAATTGCTGAGAAATGGGCTGGACATCGCCTTCTTACTATGGCTGGAATCTTTGATAAGTGGACCCCTCCAGATGTAAGTACAGAGAGCTCATCTACGTATGTGTTAATTTTAGTAATTAGTTAAGAAAGAAAACAAAATTCTTATATTATTATCAATTGTTTTGTCTCAGTAAAAATTTAGTTTTCAGGCTTAGTTTAACTCAAATATGTGTTTTAACATGTTTGTGTTTTGTGTTGACCTTTGTTAAAGTGTTGACTCCAGAACATTTGAAGTGCCTCATTTATTGTGACTCATAACTTACTTTTCCTAGGGGAGTGACCCCCTCTACTCCTACAGCGTCATAACGATCGAAGCAGATCCGAGCGTATCGTGGATTCATCATCGAATGCCAGTTATGCTGGATGGTGAAGAGGCGGTTCGCGACTGGTTAGACTTTGGAAATGTTTCCGCATCAAAGGTAACACACTGTACTAGAAAAAGAATGATACTAAGTCTTGTATTGAGTGACCATAAACCTATAACCAGGGTTTCATATCATGTATAGAGATTTCTTGCTACTTGGAGTAATTTTCCCTCTAGCAATTCAGAGTTGTTGTCATTGCAGTTAAAAAGGTGAAAATGTTTTATTCCTAGCCGAAGGCAAAGGAATCTATGTGATGACTGGTCAATGTCTGAATACTTTGTGAACTCAAAAAGTTCATCTTGTTGAACTTCATACATGGTATCCAGATTCAGATTGTTGAGTGCAAGAAGCCTATTGAAATTGGTGTAGGTCAAAGGTCATTTGCAGTCAACATTTAAGTGAAAGTCTGGACATCTTGTCAACACGATAAGAGAAGAACTACATCTCTCTTGAACTTCATACTTAATATGTAGATCCAGTTTGGTGTGTGCAAGAATCCCATTTAAATTGGTAAAGGTTAAAGGTCACATAGGTCTACAGGCAATAAAGCCTGAAAACCCTTTAAACATGATAACTCCAAAATTAAAGCTGCAATTGATTGTGAATTCTCCAATGCTATGGTTTTCTTTTGTTGAACATAGTTTGGTCAAATTCAGTTCAGTTTAGTTCTGTGAAGAGGCTCTATATGTCTTTTATGGAACAATACGTGCCATCCAGGTATCAAAATTTGCTTCAGAGTTCACACACTTGCTTTAAATGTGCACTTAAACCTCTTATCAGTTTTCACCCTCTGAGCTTCAAGGGGTCAATAGCTTATCTCAAATGGGAAAACTGGCTCAAGGAGTCGAATGGTGGGAGAAATTGGCTATTTTCTCAAACATATTTCAGTGTATAGACAATTAATAAAGGGATTTGCTAGCTCAAAATTGGGTAAAATGTGTCCATATTTCACATAGGAAGACTGTTCTTTCTGGATATTGGAAACATTTTGCTTTAAAATTCTATACTGTAAAATCCTTTAGCATGGATGACATGGTTGATGCCCACAAGGGATTGCTACAAATATTTCTTCGATCTCTTTCTGCCTTTCTTTGGGTTGTTAAGTAGCTACATCTAAAACAAGTAACAATGATCAGGAAGCAATACTCATAGTGCAGTTACAATTTGCTTTAATAATTTTCTTCATTTAAGTTCAATTTCAAACTGTTAACTGGTTTCATATATTCACAGGCCTTGACAATGATGAAGCCCTTGAACTGCCTTTCGTGTCACCCTGTGACACCTCAGATGGGAAACATTCGTTACAAAGATCCAGATTGCATCAAGGAGATTTCCCTTCAGTAAGGGTCTTAGTGTTAAATGTAACTAAGATATCACTGTAGGTCTAATACATCAGTACTTGCATCACTTGTGTTTATATACAAGGTGGTTTGGCACTAGACCAATGTCAAACAGCTTGTTAATTGAACACCTTCTTCCTTAATTGTCTACATTGTAAGTTGATATTGCTTCGGTTATTTACAATTACTTCAGTGTTAAGAATGTGCTGGGCATAATAAATTTCCCTCTCACATCTCTGATTCCTTGCCGGAGGCATTCTATGGTGATGGTGTATGTGAAACTGCTTGTAAACACGATAACTCAACAAGGTCATGGTGAGCCTTTCAATTCCCCCAAGTGGCCCTTACCAGTTTTCACCCTCTGAGCAAGGAGTGAACAGGTTGTCGCAAATGGTGCAAAAAGTGGCCATATTCTCTGTGAATTAAACTAGATGGCTTTGGCAGTAGGTTGTGAAAATATTTCACAATTTGTATAAGCAATTTCATGTAGCTCTCATTCATTAATAACAATTATTAAAGGGATAGTTGGTTGCAGAGCTGATTAGCCAGAAAAAGGAAAATGTTATTTTATTCATTCATCATCTATGTATCTATATTTTGGGGCGAGTCTTCAATGCCTATTCACCACCAAATCTATATATTGAAAAGCACTTCTTCAGTTGCACTGTTGCAATTCAGTAATTTTGTCAATGTGTTAAACTTTATGTTGCTTTTTCTCAATGTACATAGAGAAAAGAAAAAGCCAAACACCTTCATGACTTCATGGTTGAAGACAAGTTCCAAATCTGAAGTTGACGTCACCGGTCAGCCGCTCGTAGATGTTAAGGTCAAGTCTGAGAAGAAAACAGGACTGACTGCTTGGCTCCAAAAGGCAAATAAACCAGAAACAGTAAAGCGGGCAATGGAATCGGCTTCACCCGAAAAGAAGATCCCAGCCAAAGTGTGTAAATTGGAGAAAGAGGTGAAAATAGAGGGGTCACAGAAAAGTTAGAGACCTAACTTACCTTTTACATCAAATTCACTTTACGATATAAACTGTTTGCCACTGCTGCTGAAGAATTTAGACATGCTGTGGCATGTATTTATACAGCATTGTTTACGGCATACAATCTCGGATGAGTCTTCTCTGTGCCTTTACGTACTATGTTCATTCATTCCATCCAGGTTTCAGTTGTACTACTCGTGCTCCAGCTACATGAGACATATATATCATAATCTTCAGTTATTGTAACTGGCTAAGACAATTATTTCATTTTACTTACTATCAACTACCTCAATTAATCAAGACATCCCTGAAATAAAAACTATATGCAAGGAAAGGTACTTTAAGCGACATATCTATATTCTCCTGATCAGTCAGTATGCTATAGGCAATACAAGTAATGGGAACCGGGAGGACTGACCTGAAATAACTACTACCCGGTCCAAGCTGTTACTACCCAGCTTGTAAAAATCACGAACATCATTCTTCATTTTCAGTTACTTCATTACTACAGTTACATTGTTACTTCATTTTCAGTTACATTTTTGTTTGAAACAAATGAAAAGAGAGGAAAAGATTCTTGTGCATTCTGTCATCATTTTTTAATATTTTCCTTTTATCTTGATGTGTTTAATTGTAAAATTTGGTGAAAATTTGTTACTATTCCCGCTCGAGAAAGTTTTGATCAACTACGTTAGTTTACTTTGACATGTGGACACAGTACTGTAATGTCTAAGCTATCTTCTGCATTGCACACTTTGAATGCAACAAAACTTCACCTTTTTACTACTCTTGGGCAGCTCATAAAATGAGCATCCCTGTTTTGAATTTAGTGAAACGGTCCCACAAAGGTTGAATAGAACAATTCCGTACTTGAATCAAACAAGCAAAATGAGATTGGGTCCATAAATACACATCACCATTAAACAGTAAGGGTTCATTCATGTAATTTCTACAGACTTTCCAGCTAATCTATAAATAGCTGGGACGTCCTGGAGCGCTAGCCTTAGTGCACTGCAATGAAAGGGCAGATTACATATGCTACCTTTCAGGTTCAATCAATCAACAAAGTTGTTTACAGTCTTACCATATATGTGTCTGAAGGCATGCAACCTTTATACGTAGTAACATTATGCTTCTGTATGCCGACTTCGGTTTTGATAACAATATTTGCAATTAAGGATTTTCTCAGTTAAGAAATCCCGCAAATGTTAATATTTCGTAAAAACAATAATGCAAATCAACATTAGCATCACAATGTTCAGCATCACTATCATCCTCATAAGCCAGAAAAACATGTGACAGTGTAAACAAACTGCATATTACAATAAAAATTGTTTATCATGTTTCCAGTCTCCCTGTATTTTCTGTCATTTCAGGGCAAGTACAAAAGTGAATCCTGGAAGCTACTTGCCTGAATGGGCAAGTCGTTTTAAAAGTTAATGTACAGCCCTGTCCAGGTTCTGGAGATTTTCACATGCTGACCCCAAATGACCTTTGACCTCCACTAAAAGCAACTAGTATTCTTGTACCAATTATGAAGCAGCATGCCACATATGGGAACTGCAGAGGTTTCCCAGCTGGAGATACCATGTTAACAAGGATTTCAAGTTTTGACCCCTGGTGATCTTAAATGAACTCTGACCTTCACCAAATTTGGTTAAAACTGTACATTACATAAGGCTATCCTACCATGATATATGAGCTCCTTTGACGTTTAGGTTCTGTAGATTTTTTGAGATTTTCACAATCTGCCCTCTGCTGACCCCAAATGACCTCCATCAAAAACAATTGGGTTCTTGTACTAATTATGGGGAAGCCACGTATGAGAACTGCAGAGGTTACCTACTTTGAGATATCATGTTTAAAAGCAAGTCATGTAAAACACACAAATCCACACCAACTTGACTGCATAGGTTACTTGCCTGCCTAAGGCAAGTAACCAAACACTACTATTTTGTCACACCCAGTGTGTTAGAACACAGAAAACAGCTCAAATGAGATGATAATAATTGAAGTCCAGAACATTAGTCCACAGGAAAGAACCTGGACTCGCATCAGTAGAGCCATGACTGTTACACAAATGTCCTTGTTGTTCATCTATAGTCGCTGCATCGCTAAGTTCCACAGTGGTCATTTGTCCTCCTATTTCTGGTAGAAGAGTCTGCATATTGTTTCGGCAAGACTGGCTTCCTTCGTTTATTTTTATGGTCTGTGAACTTTGGTGGTTTATATTCGTCGGGGTAGAGAGATGACATCAGTTTGGTTTGAAACTTGATCTGTTCATACTCTCCTAGAAAGAGGAAACATAATCAACATCAGAACACACAGTAGAAATCAGCATTAAAGTTTCCCTTGGGAGTGTAAAATGGAATTAACAGTCCTTGTTTATTATGAGTCATTTCCCAGATCTCTGTGATTATGTCATTATCACTCCGCCAGGATTAGGCTTTGAATCCCACCATTTCCCTAACCCCATGTGGAAATCATCCAACATACCTGTCGTTCTGGCACAGCCTCTCCAGCAGACAGATGGTCTATTTCCACATATTGGATCTCAGTACCACCAATTCATCACATATCAAAATCATAAAACACACTGGTAAAAAGTCCTACCCACAAAAATGAAAACATAAACTGCACCTCAACTATGATAAGAATTTAACTGATATCACACAATCTGAGTGTTTTCTCCTTAAAGTGTCAGAATATTGGCCCTCTTACGAAATCTATTGACAAGGCAGAAAAGATATTGTTGCATAATTACATTAGTAAAGTCTACTAACTGGGACCCAAATGTGGAAAACCAAAATGAAATATTGATTACTCTTGACAATGTTCTTCAGCATCTCAAGGTTAACTATAGATTACTTGGCAGGAAGTGGAATGCTATGCTGAAAGGTTTTGGCATCAATTAGTGGAACTGGTAGCATGGTTTAATGACTTTTAAACAAGTAAAAGTTTATGAATGGTAATGGCACATTGAGTAACAAAGTGGCAACTGAGGTGAGGGTACTTCATGTTAAATCATTGAAGGAACAATTGAATAAGCACTTTACTTAATAATCTTTTGATAAACCTGAAATGTTAGCTGATGCAACTTTTAAAATCCTAGTAAAACACGACTGTTATATTTCAAGGTGACATCAATTACAAATTCTTGAAAATAGCATTTGCTTAAGTCAGATCACAGAGAATTGACTGTGTTGTGAACAGGGCAAAAAGGGTTCCCTTCAAACCCTGTGTTACAGTCACTTACATTTGAAATATATGTTTCTAAGCTATCAGTGTGAAATATTCCTTAAATAAAATACCTTTGCTTAAGGCATCTTTTGCTGCCATTTTCTCTGCAAGGCGAACACTGTAAGGGAGGAGAGAACATTGCATGTTAATTTAAAAGAAGCAGCTTATTTAGTACTAGTATTGCATCGATGTTGTTACCATCGGCTATTGCCGATTTCCAATATTTCAGATCACAATATTGCTGATACCGATAATATAATATTATCATAAATATAACTTAATGGAAGGCCATATAAGTGTACAATCCCTCTACATTTAAACTTGCCTACCTTGATCTTAAATAATGATGCCAGTGATTGGTCATTCAGTGATTTTTTCTACTAGTACATAAAAATATGAAAGATTTGTTTTCTTTTTCGTTCTTTAGTTTATTTCTTACTAAAATCAGTTGCAGTAAGACTGGACTGTATTGCCCTCACAAGTTTGAACTACATGATGTACATGTTATACTAACCGTTACTTTTCATTATATATTGTTTGTATCCTATGGTGATGCATGAGAATGCAAATTTAAATGCTTCTTATCTTCAAACACATCGTGTCTCATCTTACTTCAATAACACAATTGTTAATAGATAATTTACAGTTTGCATTTCATCAACGGAAAGTGAGTTTACTATATAACTTAGCACAGAAAAGCATCCTAACCTGTACGGGTACTGCTTGCTCACAGGCCTCTAAGAAGTATACGCAAAGCGAGATGGTCCTGCCAAACTATTTAAACTATTTTAGGTGTATCGCTTTTTCAATTCCCTATCAAATTGTCGTCAACAACTGATAATGGTATAGACTTCAACATGTCTATCTTGTACACATTGGTAGGTAATATTGGTCAGAATTACAGGTTCAGTATTCAATTTTAGGTCAAGGATAAAGCAGTCATACTTTATGAATATTTAATTGACAGCATTTCCAAAGCAGCACATAAAGATTAACAATAATCGGACGGGTTTCCCGGTGTAATTTAATGCTGTAAACAGATAAATATGGAGGGGCTTACCTCTCTGCTGATCCAACCCCAATCCTTTTCCCTTTGAAGAAAACTGCCACAGTGTAGACACTTGCATTGGTTGGTCCACTCTTCTTAAGGAGTCTAAACGAGGAAACAATGATTTGATGACATATGAAGACATTCTGGGCTTCATGAGACACACTACGAACTGTTTAATCCAATAGAAAATTCAGACCAGTTGTCATAGTCTCCATACAGTAAACATTTGAGAAGCCCAAAGCTGTTCCCTTCAAGAAATTTGGAACATAAAGTGACGACTTGAACACTCTGGAAAGGAACAAACTAGCATAGTACTGGATTGAGTCAGCGCAGCTATTACTTTGGTGTGCCCTGTCTGCCTGCATACCCGGGTAATTTAGTTAATACCTGCCAATAAAGTAACTCTTATACACTGTAGGATGATTTACTATACATTTGTAATAGTCAGATCATTATTTATACTAACTTATATAAGCAACAGACAAGTAGGGTAAGGATTGACTTCAGTTCATTCTCAGAACATGTGCAATGGCTCAAAACATAACTTAGATCAGGGTACAGGTTCAGGCACAATTTGGTAGGGTTTTACTGCTTTAGAAACAGTTCTTTCTTTCTAAACAAGGTATACACTGTTAACTTACTTGCAATATCAGGCTGTTCAGGTCCTTATAACCAAGGTAAAGCATATGAACTTCTTAAGTAGTGGAATATCAGGCTGTTCAGTTCAGGTCCTTATGACCATTGTTAAGCCTATGAACTTACTTAAATAGTGGAATATCAGGCTGTTTAGGTTCTTATAACTAATTTTAAACCAGTGAACTTACTTGTATTGTGGAATATCAGGCTGTTCAGGTCCGTATGACCAATGTAAAACCTGTGAACTTACTTGTATTGTGGAATATCAGGCTGTTCAGCTCCTTCTTTTCTCAGGGTTAGTACAACCTGCTGCAGTTTAGATTTGTCATCATTCCAGTCTTGCTCAATAATAAACTCCTGCAAGGACAGCAAACCAGAAAGCAAACAGACTTAGTAGTGACTCCTTGCCATGTTCTATATGAGAACATTTTATATACAACACACTTTTCAAGATTAGTGTACTCAATATGTCATATATATACAAGCTTCACTTTTAAAGTAAGTATCATGTTTACAAGGTTTTCAGACGTGACTGCAATTTGACCTCAAAGACATTTCACCACCAAAGAAAACACTGGATTTCTATATGGGGGATCCATACACCAAGTACAAAGTTCAGCAGAACTCGATTTTGGATTTTAAAAGTTTTTCAGACTTTGACCATGACAGAAAGCAATACAGTTCCTTTACTCAGTAAGGTGGAACCACATACCCAATATGAAGTTCATCCAAACTTTACATTTGAGGTTATCACACTTTTAATATTTTCAGACTTTGACCTCTGTTGACCACAAATGTCCTTTGAGGTAAATAGAAACAATGACGATATTGTACTGAAGTTGATCACATGTTGAACTAAATTCCATTTAACATTTTAAGATATTGTGATCACAAGCCAAGGAATCATATACACACACAAGATATCACCATTACAGAGATTCCTTTTTGCATGCACCAAATATTAAAAGTGCCTTGCGTAACAAAGTAACCAAGATATCAAGCATATCTTCTCAAGACAATTCTGAAAAAGGTTGGTAAACAGAAAAATAAATATAACACTTCATTTTAATGTCCAAATTCTTAGCTATGTTAGCACATTCATAACCAATATCGGAAACTACTAGCTGAAGTAGTACAAAAACTGATGGGTGAAATGTAAGAAACCGGAGCAGTCAACTGTTCATATCTGCAAGGCTTAATATTCTTGGTTGTCTTCTTTGGGAGAAGTGGGACACTCTTTTTAAAACTACAACTTTCTTCATGTTGTCCACAATACCTTGTACAAGGAGAGGCACACATTATTCTACCTTTCATGATCTGATCTCGATATTAAAGTTAACAATAAATTTCAATACAAAGTCAGTTTAACATGCCAGCTTACTGTAACAGACATATTGGATATTTGGTTTGGTATCCTGTAAAATCCTAAATTAGACTTACCCTCAGTCTTGGGAAGAAACAAACATTGCAGAAGGCTTCCACAACATCAAGACCACTGTCAACATACATGGCACCAAGGAGGGCTGAATAAAAATAAATAAATATATATTATGTTATGTATTGTTTCATTGAGAGATTCACAAAAATCTAATGAGAACATACAAAGGTGTTTCTTTTGCCACTGTTACATGATCTGATCTTCACAAGGGTTTTTATATTCAACTGTATTCCCCAGTACTTGACATACATTGTTATTGCAATGTTACACTTTTTCTTTAATAGTGGCCCCTATTAATCAATGGTGATCTTATCAGCTAGGAGATATTGTGCTTACATTGTTTTCAGACTCTTTTTGACCTCAAAATGATGTGTATCCCCACAGAGAGTGCAAACACTAATATAGACACATGTTTACCCGGATACACTGTGCAAACACTAATATACACACATATTTACCATACCTAAATGGTAAAGAAATGCAACTTGGTTTTTCCACTCTTCTTAACAATTCCGGAATAGCAGTCAAAACAAGCATGCCAATCAATAAACCTTTTCAACTTATGTCAGTGTAAAACAACTCACTGCATTGAAGGCTAGGATATTAATTCTGATTAATTTACAGTTGAGCTCTAGTTTTATATCTTACAAACCTTCCAATAAATCAGCTTGTAGCTTCATTGGAACACCTTTCCGAGCGAATCTGCAAGCCGTATCATCCAGCATGTACTCCTCCAAGCCAAGGTCTTGACAAATAATAGACTGAGTCCTGTTGTTAACAAGACAACTTCTCAAAAGCTTTAGATGCAAAAGAACAAAAACATGTGTAACCATCAGCATTGACCAGAATACAAACACATATGAAGCTCTTGAAGAATTAATAATGTTTATTTCAAATATGACATTCAAGGTAGCCTATATAGCCTTTGACAGTAACATATGACCACATATCTCTACTGGTTGCAAACTACATGTGGTTATCCATCCACTTAAAATGAAGTCAAATCATCTGACTGATATTACACTAGCCTGTTTCCATGCCCCTTTGTAAATCTATGCGGACCATTATTGATATTTAGCCTTCATATTAATAAAAAAATAAAGCCCTTCTTGCATATGCACCAACCTCATTTAAGAATCGTAACACTGACATGTTGTTATATCTTCAAATAGTCAATACTTACAGAGAGATGTCCTTCGTGGTGTTCTGGAAAGTGCTTGAAGAGGTAAGCAGAGACTACAAGTTGAAGTACAGAGTCACCTAGGAACTCCATCCTCTGATTGTGACCTCTGAAGGCAAACAAAAATACAGTACCCATTAGCATGTGGCAGGCTGATTAGGTCTGTTACTAATGTATGTAAAGCAATTTTACTTGTTCATGTATAAGCAACCAGATAGTGAATAAAGCATCTGCCTTTACTCTTTTTACAGCCTAAATATCTGCAAAGAACATATACATTACTCAGCACATTGGCTTTAACCAGAAAGAAGTCAAACTTACAAAGTCAGTTCATTGTAGCCGATGGTTCTTTGGGTGAACGCTCTCGCTAGCAGACGAATGTGTTTAAATTTCATTCCGGTACAGTCTTCAAATTCAGTCATCCTCTGGGAAATGAAGTAGGACATACAGGAATCAATACTTCAATCACATAAAGATTGAGAATCATATATTAAACCAAAAAGTTGTCATTTTGCAGCTTGGCAGCTCTTCAATAACATGTTTAAACAACTGATGTTTTTTTATATAGAAAATAGATCATACCTACATCTTACATTGAAAGCAGCTAATTGGTCAGTAATTCTACCAAGCCAAGGGACTATTCAAAATAAGAGTGCAGTTTGATCAAACTAAGATATTCTTCAAAATATGTCACCAAACAAATGTTTAGTAATTAATGAGTTTGTTTCCAATAATCAGCATCACCCAAGCACTGTTCATACTAGTACTAATCAGTTACCTCATTACTGAAGCTCAACTAGTCAAGCTGATAACCAACATTGTTATGGGATTTTAGGTTTGAATAACATCAAAATCTGCTTTATACTAATAAATGGTTCAAAGGAGTTCCCATGTATTACTGAAGCTCAACTAGTCAAGCTGATAACCAACATTGTTATGGGATTTTAGGTTTGAATAACATCAAAATCTGCTTTATACTAATAAATGGTTCAAAGGAGTTCCGATCCAGACAGGAGATATTCCAGATGTGGAGGCCTGTAACAGACTTGTCAACATAGCTTCTTTGTATCTATGTTAAGTTTTATTAGCCAATGGAAAATATTTAAACAAAAGTGCTGCTTGTACATGTCTTGGGGGTTTTGTAGTTGGGAGAGCAGCAAAGCTCCATTTTGAAATCATCTCCATAGTTTCCCTAATCTTTTTCCTCAAATTGCATTAAGAGGGGAGAGTCTAGTTTTCCATATCACAACCATTTTATTGTCAGAGAACTACTTGGCAATCTTGCTGCATCCATAGTTTGCAATAATTTGAAATTATTAAATACATCAAAGTAAGAGAGTAAAACTATTTGATATACGGAACACATCATTGTAGTATCTAAATACCAATGGTAAACCTCAGTCTGGGATATCGAGTACAGCTACCACTAACATTCAGATGATAAATCCTACTGATTTCATTTCGTGTGTGATATTTCATTCTCGACCAATCTTACTTGAAGAACAGGAAAATCTTTAATCATATGTCTGTCACCATCAGGAAGTTGTATCTGGATAAAAAAAAACATGACAAAAGTACCAAAAAAAGTGGAAATGGAGATAAAAAGAAGGTTGGTATATTACAAGAGGGACAATTGAGAGGCATAGATGATATGCTGAATCTGAGAAAACATATTTTTGTGGTGTGAAGGAACATAAACAAAACTTATGTCAGAGCACTATTACATCTTAAGTGATGGATACCACACAGATCAGTATATATCAAATATTCTAAGAATCAAAGAATTTTATAGCCAGATTCTCTAACATTTTATAATAGTTTGGATAGAAAGGGTAATTACATCATGGTCTGCAACCAACGTTAAAAATGATGAATGATTTACTTTGTTGTCCTGTACCTAACAAGATTTTCTAGCTATCGGTAACTTTTAATTGGTGAAAGGAATATACCACTAGTTTAAGATTGTCTCCAAAATCATCTAAAATCACAGCCTTACAGGGTCTTTTAAGATGCTGATATGATTTTGTTCCGTAGCTTAGTGACTTCATCAATTATGTAATTGTAAACAAGAGAGCGAGTTACATCACCGTGGCGATGAGGTTGAAAATACTTCATTTACTTTCAAATATTCCAGTCATTTCTTCACACAGGAAGACACAAAAAATCATACTCGAATGACACTATAAATTTCAATTTAATTGATAGCTTAGAAGTGCATTCCATCCACATATCAAGGGAAAGCCAACAGCTAAGAATATCAAACTACTGTGCAAAGTTTAAGGATGATAAGCCATGTTGACATTGATTAGCCCATTCTAAATCAAATCGTTGAGACAAGGTTTCCAACTGATTGATCTTGCTGCTCAGTGCCAGAATACTCTTAAAAGTTGTTGATTATATTTATGTTCTGATCAATGTACTCAGCCCTGATCATTCTGGTTCTGAGTTACTACTGTTCTTTCATATTTACCTTTTAAAATCACTGTAACTGTTTACTGTTTTTGAGAGCTGGTGGCCAATTGGCTTGTGGATCCAAGGATTGCTGGTTTGATTCCTGCCTAGTTCATTACATTGTGTCCTTGGGCAATATGCTTTATCTCAGTTGCCTCTCTCCACCCAGGGGTTAAACAGGTACCTGTGAGGTAACTTGTCATTGGGCGCAGTAAATACTGCAGCCGCCTGGAGGGATTGTCTCTGGGACAGGTTATCATCGACCAGGGGTAATATAACATCTGTAAAGCGCTTTGCAACCTATCGCTGGTACAAAGCGCTATATAAATCGAATATTGTTATTATTATTATTATTATTCATTTACCTGTAAAGGATGTTTTGGATAATCAGCCCAAATTTGCCGTAGATCTTCTTCTTCAAACAGAACTGTACAAAACACTCTCCTTGCTTCCTCGATGCCCTTTTCTAGGTATATTGCTCCCATAACTGCTTCTAAACAATTTGCAACTGCATGCCTTAAATCCTGGTCTCTGCATAGGTCTGGTCCATGAGAGTAAAGCATGTAATGCTCCAACTGTAGCTTCTGAAGATTAAAGAAAAGTTATAAATTTAAAACCACAAGCTGAAAACAAACGAATAATATAAGCTCTACACAGATTACACCAAAGAGAGAACATTGTTATTTGTGACTATTACAATACCTTTGCAAGTTTGGCGAGGTGTTGGTTTTCCACTAAGGCCTGTCTGTATACAGCCAACCCTCCTTCTTCCACATCAGGGAATAAGTGATAGAGAGTTGTGCTGGTAATAAACTCCACGACAGCATCCCCAAGGAACTCCAGTCTCTCATAGTGATGGATATTAGAACTAACCTCCTCCTCTTCAGCCAGTCTGGACATAATTTTCACCAAGTTCACAATTCCTATGAAGGGGGATAAAACGGTTCAAACTGTTTGCAGGCACACATCACCAAGTTGGGTTTATGACACTAATGAAGAAGTATCGATGGCATATTCACAACAGGGTGCTTTGTGGTTGAACCACCTTACCAACTGTATTCAATGAAGGACTAAATTAGTGGTCATACTTTAATACAGCACAACCAGTTATAAAAAAAGGTAAAAAGTTAGCACTGGACTGAATGTAGCAATAGACATACTCTTGGTATTGAAAGAATCATAAATAATGAAGACCTATACATTGGAAATGTCATTTTTTCACTTGAATAATTTTGCTATATCATATAAATATTTTTACTTGGCTATAAACGATATTCATACACAATCAAGGATGAAATAAATATGGGTTTATGTTTGGTTGAACCGAAAATTTTGCATTTTAGTTATCGCAGTTTTTTAAGACAGTGTACTCCAAAATGTTCTACCTGGAGGGATATGTTCCTTATCAGCAAGATGACCAGGATATACCAGAAATGGACTTAAAAATTATATTTCTCCTCAACCCTAGAGCAAATTAAATTATAATTAGTGGCCTACTGATTGCATTATCAGAAGGAAAGGATATCAAAAACAAAATTGAGAACCAAATTGTTTTCCCCTGGATATGATTCATTCTTTCTATCTGATTAAGTATATCAAGTATACCTCCAGTTTGGGAAAATATCATGAGATAGCGGACATATTTTTCACCTCAATATAAAGTTAATATTGTCTGCCACTGGAATATGCCTTTAACTGGATCATAGAGGAAAAAAATTCATGGAGTTAGCCTGTTTATAAAATATATTTGGATTTTTATTGGCACCAGAAACAAGCAATGACAAGTACTCATTACAGCACATGTACATCCCAATGTATGAGATTCACCAGAGTCATATGCTGAATTAAATACTAACCTTTCTTCCTGTTATCATTGGACTGCCAGTTCTTTTCACCAAATTCAGGTTGACGAATCCCACAATTGTACAGAGAATTGCGAATATGGTCAGAATTCATGCCAAAGGTTAACCTGTATGAAGGATGGGTCATGGCTCGCTAAAAAGGAAACATTGTAAGTATGCTTTAATCTTATAAAAATCACTTGAGTTTGAACAAAACACCAATAGTTATTAATAGCTTTTGCGGCCGCATGCGTGTTTAACTGCCCAACAACATACAGCTTTGAGCCTGTCCCATCAAACTGTATCAAACCTACAGACCCACATTATAAAGTGAATTTGCTGATTATATTTCAGCTGTTGCAAGTAGCATGGAAACTGTAGAAGCAGGAAATTAATGGACAAAGATTGTTGTCGCACTTTTCACTAATTTCTCGTTATTACTCGGTTCTTTGAAGCAACAATAAACAGACACACAAACATATGAACATATCTTACACAAATTATTGAAGACAAGCTTTGCAAAGAGATTTGAAAGACAAAAACTTCAGGAATAAAATTTGAAAAATCAACATTCAGCTAACTAAAAGTACGGGCAACAAAGTATTAACCATTTTAGTTCAGAATGTCAATTAGGCGATTCCTTTATTGCAAAAACAATATATAAATCCAAAGAAAAAATTAGAGAGCAATGCTTCCAAGATATTGAGAATCAATTACTCATTCAAACATGTTTTGGGGGCATTTTCAGTGCAAAGAAACAATGCAACATTAAACAAGTCATCTTTCATGAATTATTTTCAACAGCACCATTTCTCTTTGGGTAGATTTTCAGACATAACTAACGAGAAGCTATGTGATATTTGAAGTATGAGGAATTCACATTTACCTTCAGGAGGACTTTGTCTGTGAAAATATTCCCCAACTTCACATTAAGTTTGTCCAGACAGAGGTAATAACGCAGATAGTTGACGAGAACTGGCATTATCAGGGCATGCTGAAAATGGAAATGGTATAGAAATTTCCATTTTTGAATCCATTCCATGCACAACCTTCACAATGATTGTATGAATTTCAAGATAATTTCAAGATGTGATAACTTAATTACTTCTTGTGCAGCTTCTAAATTCTGAAAAAAAAATTAGAAAAAGTAGGTTTCCCCAGGCCTTTAACTAGGTGCTAATACTGCATACATAAATTCAGTATTAGCACAGTAAAGCTGACCAACATACTGTAGACATCTACACTGCTTGCTTTATCCAGCTTGGTGGCCAAGGATCTCAGCCTGCTGCTCAATAGTGAGCCAACTCAACCATCTTGCATTTCATTTTCTTCAGAAGTTTTTGCCGATTGAGTTGTTTTGACTAGACCTAAATCATTTTCGAATATTGTTTGCTCATATTCTCTATTCTAGGGTAACTTTTGTCCAATGTCTATATTCTTTAGTGCATCTCAGATCTTATTAGAAATGCCAGACATACATGTGTCCTAGGAGAGAGGTCGTGCTAAATGGAGCACAGTGCACTGAATAGCTGGACTTTCGGGGCATCTGAAGAATGTAGCTAGAGATCATTCAAAACAGGCAACTGTGAATGCAGAGAGGTCTCAGAAAGAACTTTAAAACTTCAAAGTGTTTCTAAGTTGTAAACCCAGTGGCCATGTCTAAGCTAAAGAAAGTAGTAAACCATATCAGCATACCAAAATGATTGCACACAAAGTGGTGTATACAGGAGCTAGGCGTGCCACTGGTGTACATTGTGCATTCAGTGTCCTGCATAATGCTAGAGCATGTTAAGTTATCTACCGATCAGATGAACATCTGATAAGGTCTAGCCTATTTAGCACATTCTAGTATTGAATACTAAGCACCATGCATCAGAACATAAAGAGCATGTCAAGAAAGCCCTAATCTACCAATCTGACCATGGAAAATGACAGCATTGACATAATTCACCATGAACCTCGCCCCCCCACCCCCCCTAATAATGCAAATTTAGTGTCCCCGGCCCTTAGTGTCCCCGGCACGTAGACTCTGCAGCTTTATTCAGATTTTAACAATGGATGTAAATGAAATGAACCATGAGTGATGGATGCTTGATTTGAAACCATGTCATCTTACCTGGCAGACATCTGACCTGATGCC
>JAIPMN010000353.1:446-17799 GCA_020650975.1 Apostichopus californicus
GACCACAATTACTTGGACTATTTGAGCCCAATCTTGCTATGATAATATTATGTGTATTGTCATATACCCCTACGCAAGGAACCACAGTGCCCTTAGGCTCTTGTTTTTAGTATTTGTTAAGTTTAATTGTCATCACAGCATGCTCCAAATTGCTGTTCTCAAACCTTGAGCAAATAGCAATGAGACACAAAGACCGATTGTTAAATATTTGCTGAAATACAGGTGTACTGTTCTGCATCAGGTTGTAATTTGTGCATCACTCTGACCCAGCTAGGTATTATCATGAAGTCCCTGCTAGCCCATAAGTAAGTTACATTAAGTGGTTATAACCATTTGTCTCTATAGCAAGTTAGAAACTGTTTTGTCCAACTATAAAGAACCAGAGATATTTGAAAAATGTTCAGTCAATCATCTAGCTGCAACACTGTGTGAAGTCTGTATGACATTTTCTCATAATGTGCTCAGTTTTCTATAATGTGATGGTACCAAACTTGCAAGAAAGTTGCAAGAAAACAGTAGCTTTTAAGTTTTAACTCAGGAAAGAATGAAAATTAATATGCTTCCTACAGTGAAGAAAGATGAAGCAAATTAAAAATGCCATTTGTAATATTTATAGTCACAGTTGATGGATGTGATCATTTAGGTTCAGTTCAAGCTTGAAGGAAACTCAACCAATTAGCGTTAGGTTTTACTTTGTAAGAGGATGTAAGCCTATGAAAATGATAATTCCTTTCCAAAGCAGCTTGACAACTTTTGATGAAACCTATAGTGACAGACTTTGTAGCCGTAATGATTAACAATTAATCTGATTGGAAGCTCTCGATAACATTTGATATGATAATATTCACATCAAAGGCTTTATTGAAAATTGCTCATTAATTACTCAAATAAAGCCTGATGATTGTAAGACAACATGATGAAGAAACAAAACAGAAGTTTTGGCTCTATGTCTGGTTAAAAAGTAAAATAAGACTTCAGGAATAAAATGTTTAGCAGTCCAGCTAGCACCTACGGTAGTTGGGACCAGTCCTAAGGTTAAATCATGTACACACCCTGTTAACTACAACCCATACAGTTTGTAGGTTATATATAACTGCATTCAAAAGTAGTACAGTGTGACAACCTCAGAACAGAAGAAGTGCATATATACACATCAGTTAATAAATGTGAATTTGTATGTGTAAGATAATCAACCTTAAAAGATAAACTACTTTTGGTATAAACCAAAAGTTATATAGCTAACTACTTTAAGAGTAATTTTAAGTGGAACTTAAGTAATACATGCAAGATAGACCTGTAGAAACCAGGAAGTTCTTAATAGTAATTCCTCTAATCAACCATGCTTTGAAGATTGTGAAAGGATATACAATCAATTTACATGCATGTGAAGGTCGAGCAGGAACTTTTGATTGGTTCATTGAGGGCACTTATGCTCCACCTACTTAACTTTGTGTAACCAATCACCATAAGGTATTTATCAGTGATTGGCATATGAAGTATGTCTGTTGCCTGTGTGTGTGTGTGTGTATTTTTAGGATCAATGGTTGGTTTCATGTGTGTAGACTTCCTTAACTGTAAGGCTGTCATTAGGTGTGTTAGGGCATAAGTATTAAGCCCCTCTTCACTGATGTTACCTGTTTGAAGTAGATCTTGATCTTGTTGTGTGTTGGAGGCAATTCTCTCAAGTGCAATACTCACTGGGTGGAGTTTATCTAACTGTTGGTTCTTCACTGTATATATGTGGAATGTCATCTGAAGAGAGAAACCTTAATCCCGATTCTAGCTTTCTATTTATAGTCATTTGCATATAACATTTAAGCCACTCCAAGACTTGAGTTTATTTGGTGAGCTGTGAGTTATTCGTACAATTTTAAGTATGGAATCCATGAAGCTTATACTGTCCACCTTGATTCTAACCTGCCTTCTTATAAATGCCTCTGGAGAGGTAAGTAAACTCTTCATGTTTAGTTTAAAACTGTTTATATTCCAGGACTGATGTCTGAGGGGAGGGATATGACATTTTTCATGGGTTAGTCTGTTTTGGAGATGAGAACCATTTTGTTGCAATGGAAGAAATTTATGATTGTGGAATTTATGGATGTAAGATCAGTAAGAGAAAGGGTGGGAGTTGAGTGGTTAAGGAGAACAATAATTATTCATACATGTGTAAAATGTTTGATGTAAAATATGGTTAGTGTATATGATCCTTCTCAATAGGTTTGACTTGTATATATGGCAGATGGAAAGGTTGTGTAGTGTCTGGGCTGCTATTATGTGTAGATCTACAGTAATGAGATACTGCATACTCAGGCATATCCTTCATCAAATGTTTGTTCAATGTTGATTCTATAGTACTTTCAAGCAATAGTATTGTTTTCTCATGTCAACTTTAATTTAGAGGAGTTATATTGTTCCCTTGTTTAACATTATGTGTACCACATATGTTTCTAAGGAGATGTTCAAGTATTACCTCAGGATATGGTCTTGCACATGACCTTTCAGTCAGTGTTATGTACTGTATACTTGACATTTCACCTCTGTCATTATATCACAATAATTGTCGTCTAAATGTGATGTTTTCGATGGTCAAACTTAATGTGTCGTTCATGTTTGGTCTGAATCATTTTGACCAATCCAGTGAATAAATATTAGATCGATCTCTACTCCAGCCGTTAAAATGTCTTGAATCTTTTGATACTACTTTAATCACTTCTTGTACTGTAAGCATATAGAGCGCTCCTGCTGAGCTTTGGAGTTTGTTAGCTGTGAAGCAGGTAGATCAATACAATAGTGGTGTGTGAATGGGAACTGGATTGTCAGCAGCAGTGAGCTATAAGTGCTTAGGTTAAAAGTACAAAACTGTTTAAATATGGGAAGGTCTGGCAACTGTTAACATAGCAAAGTTCAAGTGATGTTTGCAATTGATTGCTGAACTTGAGGAAAGAGTCATAACAAAACTGCAAAATAATTGCTGCATTTATTAATAATTATTTGATCTATGATCTATGTAGAGGAAACAGTCATAATAAAACTGCAAAATGATTGCTGCATGTATTAATAAGTATTTGATCTATGTTCTAAGTAAATGTCTTTTGAATTTCAGTCAGTAAACATATGGTTGGAAGTTGATACCAGCTGGGATTTGAACTACCCTGTAATATCTATATCAATTGAAATCCCAGGATAAGGCCATAGACCTAACATAATAATCAAATGAGGTATGTTTTTCAGGAAGTTATGGCTTTGGATTACTGAAGTGTATTGTTATAACAACTAAAATATGTTTTAAACATTGATAGACTCCAACCTGGTGTGAGAAAGAACTTGAAAACCATACTTTGCTGAATTTAGCAACATCCATGTTACATATTGAACAAGTGGGACCTTCCACAAACCAATTATCCATATTATAGGCAGAGAAAAAAAAACATTCTTGTAGTATGAGGATAGCTAATGAAAGAAACATATTAGTCAGACTAAAATATAGCCATTTAAATGAGTTTCAGACAATATTTCCTGTGGCATTTTGTATCATTCAGTGTAATTTAGCTGAAACTTTAACACATCCGGATAATACCATAGAGAGTGCATATAGCTACAGGCTATAGATGCAGAAATGACTTGGATTATTTTTGAATGTTAATTTTTTTTCTATTTATGTATATAGGTCAAAGATTTCAGAACAGAAACAATGACTTAGACAAAATAAATATTGAAAGCTTTTAATTGGTCACTGAAATAATAAAGCAAAGATTACATGTGTGGACCACCGGTTTGCTAGGGGTGATCCAGTTATGGCTAGAGTGTCACAAAGTTGCAGCCTAGTGTGAAATATGGCTGTGGAACAATAGTAGTTACCATGGGCTTAGAAGTGGATTTGGGAGGGGATGATAGTTCCCCCCCTTCCATTTGAATGCTTTGGTCATTGTAAATTTAATTCAGCAATTCTATATTGCAATATCAACTTACAAGAATTTCAATTTTCCAACAAATTCCTCGATGACCCCTCAATCATTAACCTTCACTTGGTGAAAATTATCTAGCATGCGTGCTGTATGAGTATAATACATGGACTTATGTTTCGCCAACTTGTAAACCTAAAACTTAAAGAGCCAGGGCTGCTTTAATTAAGATCATTTGCACATATATGTTGAGCTATAGTCCATATTGAATCCTTAGCAAACTTTGGCAAAACCAAGTTTCTACTATCACCTCCCCTTCCCCTCCCCCCCCCCCCCATTGTAACCTTCCATAACCTCAACACAAATGTGAGCACTCCTTGATCCTCACTCAGAAATATTCACAAATCTGGAAGATCATTAGTGAAATAATATATAACTATACATACAAAAAAAGGATTCCCCTACCCCCTCCCCCACCCTGTCTTTTTCATATTACTTTCCTTGTTTTGAGCTCTTGTCATGCAATTACTTTGAATCCTGTAAGTGAAATATTGAAATGGACTTTTTGCATGGTCTCTTGTTAATTGAGTGTTTGTGTTTGCACCTGTCGGCAGGATGAGATTTTCCAAAGTAATTTCCCGATTTCTTTCTTGATGATACAAGCAAAGAAGAAATATAAAGTGTTGGTTATAATCCCTTCCCAGCAGGGGTGCTCAGTTTTTGAATGACTATTACCATCCCATCATTACAATCGGAGGTACCTTTACGGTTGTGAAATTAACAATAAAACTTGTTCTATTCTACGGAATTATAACAGAAAGATAAGGTATCAGTGTTATCATGGTGTTAACTTTTGCAAGGCTGATCTTTTCATCCCTAATGGGGCTTCAGAAAACCTTGTTGAGTCTTTAAATTTCACAGCTTTATAATTTTTTGATATGTTTTTACCTTTGTGGTTAGTCCATAAGGTCTGCTGCTGAGCTGTAACCTTGTCTTGTTTTCTTTGAATGTCCTGTTTAAGTTTGAATTAATTTAGGTTGACATGTACTTTTCAGAGCTGAATGGTTACAGAAGCAGTATTGATTTTGTTTACTAAAACTGCAGTCAGTCGTACCACACTTGTACTTTCCTCCAAGAACTCCTTAGGTTTACAATAGTGTACATGTCTGTTGTCAGGTTTAATAAAAAAGGGAAACCACTGATGCTAGGATCTGATGTCAGAGGCAGCATTCATTACCCTGTCACATGAAATCACAGGGTTTTAACATCACATCATACATGGTATAATATTGTAACTATGGGGAATGTAGTCAGAGTACTTGATTCATATTCTCCTTCCCTCCCACTCCTACCCTCCTGCCTTCTCCTCCGCCTCCTCTTGAAAGCATAAGTTATGAGCATATCAGTATTTTACTAAGTAAGAGAGGAAACCGGAAAGTAAAACTTTATCATGTGCACTACTATTATCAGAAATTTATGCAGACCTTGCAAACACAAAAGAAATTAGTTTCATTGGAGAAATTCAGCATTCTCCCCTAAAGAGAAAACTGCTGCATTATTCGCATGGAAATTAGCCTATGAGGCACCTGTGTGAATCCACAACAATCTACAAAACATGATAGTTTACATAGAATTGATGGAACCTTTAAAGTATCATTGTTTTATCAGTCCTTCAGTCATTTTCTTCAGGTCTACAATAGCTTCCTTGTTAATTTTTTAACACTTAATTGTATAACAACTTCACTTTACTATGCTATACGATCTCAAATATTGTGACACTGTATTCACTGTAAGACTGTATTACACTTCAGTAGCACTTTGGCAGGACTATGATAGTTCTCTGTAGTAGGTTGTGTATCTAGTCATGTCTCAAGTGTTAATCTGTGCAAATGGCAAAGGTTGGTAAGGTGTTGCTTCATTGGAAGTCCTTTCAAGTATCTTGTCCTAATCTGTTACATTTTGATTGAACATGAAATGATGCATCAAGTTCAGATATACTGGTCATAAATTTGTTTAAAGGCACACAACGATGTAGAGCGAAATTCTGTAGTGTCAATATAACATAGTGATATTGAGAACACAAGGGTCTCTCAAAGGAGTAAATGTCATGGAAATTATTGATCCAAGAAGCTGCAAGAAAATGCTCAAATTAGCTTCATGGCTATTCTAGCAAATTTTGCAAGTTTAAGGTCACTATACACAGACCTGACAAGAGAGAGGGTCAGCTGGAGGGTCTACAGCTGGAGGGCTGGTGTTAGTTAGGGTGTCCGGGCAAAATAGATGGGGCCCAGAAAAATATGCAGTCACAAAAAATAGGCCCTATGACATAAATGTGCCCGGGCCTAAACCTGGCTCTTGAATTCTTTGTAGACAGTCCCTTTAAAGAGCAGGCACTGAAGGCATTAAAGGGATGTATGACTATATCAGTTAAATCAAATGGCAAGTGTTAACTGTTTTGTGTAATAGTACTTAATTTGAGAATGTGAGAATTAGGAAATGTGAGGGTAGGAGGGGGTGGGGGAATGGACTGGTACATTCAAGAGTTAAACCATCATGTCGAATTGATTTCAAGTTTATTTGAATAACTTTTAGAAACAGAGTTTATGACAGTGACACACTGATGTATTGCTATAGTGATCAATGTTACTAGTAACTTAAGACCCAACTTATATGAACAATAAAGTCTTAATGGTACAGCTACTTTAAACTATGTTTAAATAAATGTCATGAGGTCATTCATGGAAGTCTTTATCATTGGGAATTGTTAAATGTAGGTGGAAATTGATCATTACCTATAACCTGTTTAAGGAAACACAGGGAGAAGATAAAGTCAGACTCCCTTCTCATACAGGATTCTGCAATGGCATGTTTTGATTGAACTTCAAATGTCCGGATCCATTTTGTATAGGTAATTGTAATTGAATGACCATATTCTTACTTTCTTTACAAGATTTTGTCAATTTAAAGCCTTTTTCAATACTTTGGAAATAATGGTGATCATTATTGATTTGCTCACTGATATTTCAGATGATAAAGTTCAAAGGAAATGTTTGTTGTTATTTACCCATACTACCAACACATGTGTCCTTTAGTTGGGACAAAGCTGAGGGGGAGGGAAGTTAAGGGAATGCAAGAGGCACGAGGAGGGGGGTGGGGAGGATAAAGATGCTACATATTGCAAGCACAATGTGCAATTTTAAGAACTCTTCAGTACAGTCTGTTTGAATCAAAATTCAGATATGTACAATTTAAAAGTAATTTGTCTCTTTACTTCACATGCTTAGAAGTAGGATTATATAATATTGCATTAACATTTGATGTTCTTACCATGTTTAATTTTGCTGAATATCCTTTTCTTTACTTGGAATAACAATTTTGTTCTGTTGTCACATTCCTTGTTTTCATGATGACAAACAATAATTCATTCCTTTGGATTATATAAGTCTTAACTAAATACAAGTCTTATTGCTGTGGTAAAATTCACAAGAAGTACAAGCTATCACCACCATGGCCCCCAGGCAGGTAGTTTTGTAGTGTGTAGGTTATTCTAAATATTTTGTTTTCTGTATATTTTATAGAGAAAACATAACATTAGGCCTAAATCTGACAAAAAGTGTAATTGAAGCTACTGTAATATGCAATCTCAGACTGAGATTTGGGATTTATGTTTTTCAAATTATTTTGATGTATGATCATTGTGCCTTATCCTTGTGATCTCTAAAATGTTTAAGGTAATGCATAGGATAACCTCATTACCTACTTTATCAATATATAGCAGAACTTTACCAAGGATCCTTGTTTGTCACTCAAGAGGGACAAAGTTGACAAAAGTATGACCTGTCACTCTCTCAATCCCTAGCCCCCAACCCTCTACTACCCCCCACATTTTTCTTTCTTTTTCTTTCTGTATAAATAAATTTATACATATAAGAGAACATGAAGGCTTCACTTTAATATTGACCTGATGTTCTAGTTTTAGCTATCATAGCATCTTCCTTGGGGATGGTTTAGATATCCTTTGCTTTTAAAATTTATGACAAATTTACTGTAAATTATACAGAAGGGTATTGTACTTGTCAATCATTCCAAGGAATTATCAAGAGAAAAAAGAATATTTGGATATGTTACAAACATGCAATTTTGTTTCACCTTGACAATGTTGTATTTTCACAAATCATGACATATGGTTTTCATTATGCAGGTTGCATTGTGATTGTCATGTTGGATCAAAGGATGCAGTTCTTGTAGATCAGGAAATTAGAATGTTACAATTCAAATTAGAAAGAATACTCATAGTTCCCTCCACCCTAACATTGTCCTTGGTCCATTCTTATAAGCAGTTTTTTTTACCTGTCCCATTTGATTTGTGGTTTTGTTAATTTTCTTTGTCTCCTACATAACGATATATTAAATCATCAAATCAGCACATTATTTTCAACATTAGAACAGTTTCCGAAAGCTGACAGCAATAATTTAAGAGCTCTTGTAGAAATGTTGTCACATTTAAGATCTCCAGCAGTGTAACGTACACCCTGCTGCTCTGAATGAGTCACATGACTGTCGCAGGCTCATCAAAGTTGCTCTTGATAATGATGGCACAGGTGACTGATTTAATATGGTAATACAACAATGTCACCTTCAGTAGACTTAAAAGTGTCTTTTTCATCAATAATTTCTCCTTCATCTGCATTATCAAGATATTTTTTTGAATGAAGCAAAGTTGGAAGCATAATCTATTGCATCGGTTTTCATTTCATACTTTTTGAAAATTTCACGTAGACTTAATTAATTGCCAATGTTTCAGGCTTCAGCTTTAGTATTTGTCACATGCAAGATAATATGACTGATGTATGCCATAGTATGTGCTTAATACACTAGTATAGATTTGTTTATATGTAAAGTAGGCTGAGTTTAATTCCAATTCAATTAATATTGAAAAATGGTATGGCGTTTTACGAAACATGATATAGCACAAGTAATTTAGACAAAAAATAATTTTTTTACATATAACTGTGTGATGGAAAATTTGATCAGTAGAAAAACAAATATATAACAGCTCTAGCAACCACCCATGGCAGACAAAGAACTTGTACAAACTACAGCAAAACAAGAAGGTGATAGAAATAACACTATATATTTACATTGTCAAACGAAAGCTAGATCTTGGACAAATTAGGGCTAATAATTGTGAATAAGTTGAACTTTGTAAGAAAATATGATTTTACTTTGTTAGTGTTTCAAGATGGTATGTGTTCATTATACTACATGTAAATGCAGGAGGTCAAATTTCACAGCTGCTGGTATACATTGCAATAAAATATGCCATCCATTCTAATTAAAAGTTGCAGTCCAATGAGAATTTGAGAGGGCAGGGGTAAATGACCTTGTGGAATCTACTAAGATCTGTTCACACTAAACTTGATGGTGATAAATTTGTTTAGAATTCTGTAATATTTATTATGGTAAAGATCTAGCATGGTGGTCTTACATAACCTACAGAGTATGTCTTGGTCCATGGCTGTTGTGAATATTCTGGTGATTTCCCTCTGTGACTGACAGATATTGAAGTTTACCTCTGTGTATTGGTTATGGGATATTTTTGAGCATTTATTATATACTCTAGTCTGGCGTGGGTGATGCATGTAGCATTTCTTTAAAAAGACTTAGAACTCTATAGCTAGAATGAAGGTGTTCTTATGACATTTCAAGGAACTGGTGACTGCAGGCTGTGATGTTTGTATAATACAGTGTGGCTACAATATTCTTCATGTTAAAAACATAATAAATTATCTTTGATGTCTGTAATGCTACTTTAACTTCAAGGCAATCTCAGCAAAATATTTCCAGCTCCCTCTTCTCCTCCTCCCACCCCCTCCCCCCTGCCCAACTCAGATTGCATGGCAAAACTGCATTGAAATTTATGAATGAGTCCAAAAAGAATTTTGCTCTAGATTCACTCATTCTATTTAAAATGAGAACTGGAAACATGGAGAAAGATAATTTGTAAGAGAAGAAAAACAGTAATTAGTATGAATGCATGCATGGATACTAACGTTTAATTCACATATGTTGCTATAAATTCCTTTATGGCTGAAATATGTCGTCCAGTTACAGAGTTGTTGACAATTAACAATTCATAATCATGGACGTTAAATATGGATGTAAGAGACTGACTTCGGTCGGCTTGCGGCTTTGATAAGCCAATGAGGCTTCTTCTCGAGTTCCTGCTTGCAGGAGGATCTAATACATACATACATACATACATACATACATACATACATACATACATACATACATACATACATACATACATACATACATACATACATACATACATACAAATAGGAAATTGAAAGATTACTCAGGGTATCAGATGTTGTGAAACTGAAAAAAATAAAAAATAAAACCTGCACCTTACTTGTGGTTCAGAAAACTGTTTGGGTTAACTTTCAAGTAATTTGCAGTGCACCAATTAGGTACTTAATTCTAGAGGTAGTTCTAGTCTACCACAAAAAACACTGAGGATCAATGTAAACAAATTAATTCATTGCTTTAAAAGGAGAAAATCAATATATAACACTGCAGTCGAATATATAATGTAACTACATGTTTAAAGCAGCATGTTTTTTACAACTGAGATTTGCAAATTTTTGTTATAATGTTGCTACTTCTATTGTTCCCTTATGACTACTTACATTCAGAGGAAAGTAATGGATTCTTTGCTCTGTAATATTGCATAAGAAAATTGAAAACAGCCACATCTATCAATTCACATGAAAAATTGTCTCAGGAGAGTAGGTCTAGATTGTTACAAAAATTCTCAGTTTTCAAGAAATGGCAATCAGTTCAATTACATTAATTGTTGTTTTGTTGCCAAATTGAGAGTAACAGGTAAAGGAACTGTTATATTTATTGTATCATTTTGTTGTTACTGTTTAAATGGAAGAGGTAGATCTACAGTACTGTACTGATGAACCACCAAACTGGGCAAAGCCAATGCCTGAATCACAACTTTATGCATGTGATACAGTCAGCATTTGATGTGCATATTCTGTTCATTCCAAGGAGAATTAAATGGTTTATTTACTGTAAGTATAGCTCAGTCATTTGGAGTTAAGTATATTTCCATACAGTTAGCTAGAAGTGCATTAAGCTGCAGGATTTGCAGTATATATGTCACTATATGCAGCATTAAAGAAGAATGGGTCTGCTTTCTCCATCATGTACATGTGGAAATGGCAATTTTGATACCTAACAATCAATTACTCTGCATGGGAATTGATGCCCAAGCTGAATATTAAAGCTTATCAAAACAACTATTTTTCACTTTTTGGCTTCTGCGGACATTAACATATGCATTGTTTGTACATAGCAGTATTAGTAGGTGGAGCTTTAGGCAAACTGAGGAAGAAACAGATTTTGTTTTTGACAACTAACAAAAACAGAAATTGATAAATGCATTCCTATCTTTCTTCTTTATTAATGTCCAGGCATAATTCAGTAAACTTGCAGTGGAGCCATTACATTACACCACAATATTAGCATATAACTTACATTGACAAAGTATTTTCATACCAAACAAAGCTACATTGTATTTAACTCACAGAGTTGTTGCAATTATGTTCAAACCAAAGTTAGTAGAAAGCATCCATGGCTCTAATCTATTAAAGTCTGCCACATATAATATAATATTTATTTTGTGGTGCTTCCACAGTTATGATGCTGACATTTTACCTGATAGCACATACAGTACAGTAGCTTTTTCAGAAAACTATGAAAAATTGAGTATTAATTGGATTCGTAGACCAGAAATTTACATCAGAATTTTGGTTACATACAATGATAAGGTGGGTAGCTGAAAATTAAAGCAGAAATATATTCAACTCTCAGAACCTTCCTTCCAGATTCTTCCTGAGTAGACGGAAAAGTCAAGAGAGAATTATTGAAGGTAAACAGGATCACCGTAAACAAAGGAAGTCTGAGCCGAGACATTGGTATTATTCACAGGTTAATTGCAATATGATATCGAAAACTGGATACTATTAATGTATAAAAAACCTGTTGTTGAAATTACTGTCTCGGCGAAATTATCAATCAGTTTTAAGAATTTATGTGGTAGTCTATTGACATTTTCCTTTGACCTGTATGCAAGGTTCAGTCAAACGCATCAAAATAAATGTAGGATAAATGAATGATATTGCTTTAATTCATACTATTTATATTTCTTAACACATTGACAAACAATCCTTTTGAAATTGCTTCTGTCCATCCTCATACCTCTGCTAAGTCCATCAGTACTCCTTTTTTTCTCTCTTTTATATTTTACTTTCCTCTGTCAGAACATATTAAGGGAATTCCTGAGATAATACAGAAAAAACACATACTGGCTATGATTTGATTTGCTCTCTCACTTCTCCAGTGTGCACCTGTTTGGCAGATGATCTCGTATTAGAAACTCATTTTATGCACCCATTATGGAATTATAGACAAATGTGAGGTTAAACATTAGTGTGAAATAGGTCAGTCTATCTCTTTCTTGTAAGTGAGAGTCATCATGTGATAACTCTAGCAGTTCTTTGCAGATAATTTGCTCTCAAATTAGATTTAGTTTGTGGTTATTTGGGATCATAGTGCATGACTTTGCAAAATGTGATAATGAAATAAACATAGGAATTAAAATGGAAGAAAAATAAAAAGGGACACTGGTTCACATTCCATATAGCCCATCGTGGGTGGTGAATACAAATACATTGTAATGGATTACCCAGGTCAATCACATCTTTCGGCTTTTTTTACATCAGCTGTTCATAGGATCATTCAACAACCTGGTTGCAAATTGACTGACATATCAACCTCTTTAATTAAGTCGAAACCCTGTAGGAGTTTCTCTTGTTATCGGATAATTAGAGGAAATTAAAAGGAGTTGAACAATTAAAAGGGTTGAATAAAATTGATCCAAATGAAGTATTGTAGGCCTGATTTAGATTGATGCTGTCCCCATTTATAGAGAGAGGTATGACTATGATTGTGAAATCAATGAAAGGTTGCAAATAGATTACAGCTTATATGGGGGTATTAACAACTCTACACAATATACAACAGAAAGGGGAGGGGGGGGGGCTGTGTAATGGAATGCTGCACAGTGAAGTACACCTTCATGCATTGTAATTTAGTGTTTGTATTTTCATATCAACTTTAGATTTGTAAACATCTATTAATAAGGATAGAGATCTGTAAGTCAGAGATTACTAGTCACATCTATGTGTGATTAATGTGTGGACTCTATATATTTGAGTGTCTCTTTTGTACAGCATTATTGCATGTTGATACATCAGCCTGAAAATACATTCCCTGAACTTTGCAGTTGAGATATATAAAGCTGCTTAATTGAATCAAATGACTGAAATTATCTGTGTCCTTGACATATCAGATCATCTCGTGATCCTATTTACCTTACCATATGTAATAAATGACTTTAATTAAATCAACAACAGAGACCTAACAGACAAAATATAAACAAGTTGAAAAGAGCAAAGAAGGGTTTTGGCTATGATAGCTTTCAACCACACCATGGTCAGGTTTGTAACCTAGCTGTTGCTCTATCGATATCCAGCCTTTAGTTGGTGGCTGTATAATTGTTTGGCCAGAGTTGTCAGTCAGGAACAACATTATACCCCTTGGATATTTTAGCAGATGTACTGTGCAAACAAACTTGAAATCTGAAGAGTGATCCAATTAATGTCTGTATGTACGGTACTGTAAACATATGATCCTCAGTATATATATAGGTCGAAACCTTGAATAGACTAAATACACAGATAACAGTTTTTTCACCCGTCTTTTCAATATTTCACTGTTGTAATTACAATTCTTTTATATTGTCTAATTAGCTGTATGTGCATGGTCTCCATAATATAATTAATTGTGTCTTGTGTTCCAGTGACCTTCAACCAGACTCTGCTTTTCAGTCTGGTAGCCTTGATACGTACATGTATCTAGTCAACATAAACATTTATATTATTTATACCATCTCTTACACAATTTTAAAGCAATTAACTGTTTGAATCTCATTAATACTAAAATTACTAATTACATAAACATATATTACCACTTCGAGGCAGGGTCACTCTTATTAAAGGTTTTAATAATACTCTTTGATATAACAACATTACACACTTGGTATTTCTGCTCACCTAAGATAAAGGTAAAATATAAAGGGTTTAAGTGAATTATTATAACCTTACATGTTAATGACAATATTGAGTTCCTCTCCAAATGTCTTATATATGTAAAACAGACCAAAGCCAGAAATGCATGGTTCGTACATTTATTTGCGTTAAAAGTCGTGTACTGTAGCCTAAGGCAAACTGTTTAGGTTTGTTTATAAAACAAATAGCATTTTTCAAACTTGTTTCAAAAATTTAACCATCTGTTTGTAAACTGATGCAACAAATGATATAATAGCTGCATTGTGTGTCATGTATGTGTTCAGGTGCTTAAATTGTGTTGCAGAGCTCTTCGAAAAGTTTTATTGCAGGCAGATGAACCAGCATTACTTAAAGCAATAATAATATTTTATATTACATAAAATTCTCATACAATTAAGTGAATGCTATATAAATTTCATGTTAATTGCTGTTATTCCGTTCATAAGCCTGATTTGGTCAAGTTTTATTTAAAATAAAAAAGAACAAATGTTAAGAAATTCTCAACTTTCCAAATTGGCATTTTGGATGTAATCTATTGCCTTCGATATGGTGACACCATTTACAAATTTGATCAGAATCATAAATTTTTCATTTTGCCAATAAATTTTGATGTGCAGGTTAACATATCTAGCAAATTTTGTTATCATGGTTTGATTTTACATTAGTGCTTGCTGTCTTATTGCTCATACAATATATACACAGTTGTCAGGTCTGGCAACTGATTTTGTACTTATTTGTTTCATGAAAGGGAAAACTATGGAGCAAAATGGTGAGGGGGACCACGGATTACAAAGTTGGCAGTAACTATAACGCGGACCGCAAAGCTGGTAATTACTTTTCAGTTAGATTCATCCAACATGGCAGCATAAAGTTGTACTCAAAGCCGAAGCCAAAGTGAATTAATCAGGTCACAAATCAGGAGACTGCGCATGCTAAGTACTTCACTACCGTCCTCACTACCTTTTAGGGAAACATTTCATATTGTAGTTGTGATTTATTTTTAGATTGATGGACCAAATAATTAAGTAACTGTAGCTGTCTCAGGCTCTATTTACTGTATTCCCTGAGGACTGAAGAAATTGATATAGACACTAACACTGCTTGAACAGGAAGTTGAGATTCTTTAACAGACATGGAGACTGATCAAGTCAAGGTCATTTAAGGACAACTGTCTAGTATTCTTAATCTGACCATGACAACCCATGGTCAAGGTTAAATGTGACATATTTCTCTGGCCAGACATCTGTAATTCTGATTATAATCGACAAAGAGAATCGAGAGACAACTGGTATCTCTTTTGTCACTTGGTATATCTAATTTAATTATATTCTGTAATAATATCAGGACAGATTGAATGGTTTAATGGGCTTTTCTGTTTTTATACTTCCCCCGCTGAAAAGGGAGAAAAAATGATCCAGGAAATTATTTTATTGGGTTCTTGATTGACATAAAGACTGCTGTCATCGATCAAGGACCGGAATTGTAGTATATAGTCCAATAATCCATTTGTTTGTTTTTCTATGGTAGGAGGTATAGACTCTACCATAATGGAGGGATTGAGATGATATATTCTACAGTGTCCTCATTCTTTATCAATACATCATGCACATGATAAACATACACATTATTTGATTGTACAAGTCTAAACTGGCTATACTTTTGCAGGCCTGATTAAAGGTAGCGAGAGGGGTTGGGGGAGGGGGGGGGGTTTGCATGATGATAGGTGGGGAGAGGGGGTGAACTGTACAGACAGTAAAGTGCAGACCTGATGAGAGGTTGGGGTGTGATGAGAGGTAGGAGGTGTGATGAGAGGTGGGGGGTATGATGAGAGGTGGGGAGAGGGGAAGGATGTGGGTGAGGATATGAGGAGACTACAGCCCAGGAGCCAGTTGGGAGCCCTGGGCCCAATGGAGTCAATTTTGTGGCATAGGTAAACATGGAGAAACCAGGAAAATATGGGATATATATGAAGGATACAAAAGGGGGGCGCCTGGTTACGTTTTTGTTCCTGTGTTGCCGCATGGATCTTGATGCCTCTGCTTAGGTGATACATTGCCAATTTTTGGGAGATGCTTTCACCATCTCCCATATACTATGTTGAAGAGTCCTCTTTTTGTTCATTTCTGACTTGTCTGCCTGTACCTTTAAAGTGTTTTCATTGGCCCCAAAACCAGAAATTATCCCACATCTTGGCATGAACTCATGATGTGGCATATCTTTAATAATATTGGCAGTTTGGTATAAAATGTGGACTTATAATGAGAAAAACAGTGAAATGCTGAGTGAGGAAGGAAATGTCACTACAAATTTAAAGCTAGCAAGAAATATGTGAATATTTGTTTCTGTTTTATGTCATCTTTCGTTAACTTCAATTGGTCTCTGCACGGTTGCGTGGGATCAAGTCGTCATATCTTTGCATCAGTGTCGATACAGTCAGTTATAATTGTCAATGTTGAGGCTCATTAACATTCATTTGTTTGTAATGAATTTTCCAGAAAATTGCCAACAGGGCATGTGATATAGTGTGAGACATCCTCTTTCACCAAACCATGACAACAACTTTCATGATTAGATTTGAAGGAATTAGTATACAGATGGGAAGTCTTTTTCAAACAGCATTTGGAATCTTTCTGGTCGATGCCTTTTTCATGACCAATTGACTGTGGACAAGGCGATATTATGTCAGGCAGACAACAGTATGCAGTAATCATGAAGATTTATTAGTGAGATTATTCAAATATGTCTGCTACTTATTCTATAATTTACCCCAGACCAGAAAGTATTTCAGACTTAAAAGTTTAATTATGTGTCTACATTGTTCAGAAACTTTATGAATTAAAAGCAGATCTCAAAACAAATAGCAATAAGATTGGATATGCCCTGTATGTTAAGGAAGTAGATAAACATCAATATAGGCTAAATGTTAGAAAACAATTTTCAGTACCGTGGACAACAGGATATGGAACTGATGGCAAACTGGATGCTGTCTTTTTGAGTCTTGCCCTGTATTCCAGTTGCCCCATTTTTTGTCCAATTGGGATGTTCATATTACTGGCTATTGTGTACAGTGTGCTGCTGATTAATTGTTACATACTTAAATGCTTGGGAATATAAGCTAATCTCCTAAGTTGCAATTAAAGGTCGTTAACTTTATCAGTATTGGCATGAAATTTAGCATGAAACACCAATCTTTGACATTCTAGCATATTTCAGTTGGGGTGATGGAGTGGGGGGGGGGGGGGG
>JAIPMN010000354.1:19733-61823 GCA_020650975.1 Apostichopus californicus
CCCCCCCCCCCCCCCCCACACACACACACACCTCCCCTCCTGAAAATTATTAAAACAGAAGAGGTCAAATGGTGAATCTGTGGCATATTTAGGCTATAATGTAGGTCATTATATAAGTAATTGTAAACGGAAGGTTGTGATATATATAATAAGAAATTCCAAATCTTCCCCGACTGATTAAGGTAGGGGACTAAACCTTTATGGTAGAGCCAGAGGCGAATGAATGATTTTATAATTAAGGATACTGCCATGGGGTCGATGAAGCCGTCTCCTACGTAGGGGGTTTTGGTGGTCCTCTCAAATGGTGTACCCCCCCCCCCCACACACACACACATTTGCACACGCCACTCCATTTGCCTTCTCTGCACGATGCATTCATAGTGAAACAGGTTGTTTCGAAACCACACTAGAACCCGTTAGCAGCCCATAGCAGCAATTTTGAACTGGTCCAGAGAATCTCGTTCCTGGTGAGCTTTCATTTGCTTTTCAAAGTGAGAATAGGTGGGGCATTGTAACCAGATGTGTTGGAAGCTATCAACTAATTGAAGCAGACAGAAAACTGGCGGTGTGATTCCCAAACCTTTTAAAATCGAAACTTCGACTTGTTCCTCGATTTCGACCTGTCATATCAAAATTTCGACTGTCCCAACAGATTCCACTTTTTTTCTCAAAATAATGTATTATTCTGTTAAATAAGATGTTTACTCGAATTTCAATTCAACTTGAAATATTGTCTTTCGGATTACGTTTGTGTGGAATGCAGGATTGTAGCCATAATAAATCATTTAAATTGAGCGACCAAAAGATATGACCAAAGAATAGATACGTTTTTCCCTTGTTTTTTTTAGTGTAGCGCCCTCTTATTGTCACCTGACTATCACCTGATCTTGTTACGAGTCGAATGTGAAAAATAAAAATTCTTTATCGTTGTCAAGCAAAGTTTGAGGAGAGGAATCGTTCATTTGATATTTGTCTGCATCTATTTTTGGGTGGATTTAAGATATGAATAGCAGACTTACTACAAAGCCGTCTCGTAAAGACAGGCCGAAATCGAGTGGTAATAAGAAGTGAAATGTTTAACTCATTGTGGTTGCTAAGGCTGGCAAACGGCATCCGCAGCCTAAGCTTAAGTTGTAACGTGAGGCATAACAGTTAGGCTAAAAAGTCGGGTTAGTCCTTAGTTAACATTACGCTACTGTGACTGTATACAACACCGAACATGCCAACTTAATCAAATTTGTTAAGGCCTAGCCTAACTTTATAAGATAAAAACAAGACACTATTAGACCCTAACCAATTAGAGCTGGAATTCCATATATATCCAACAGCTAGCTATATTCTGAAATACATACTTAGGCCTTGCCTATAGGCCTAGCCCATACTGCCTTAACTTTGTTAGGCCCTAGTTAGTTAATTTAGGTTGGTTCGTTTAGTTTAATAGCAATAAAAAGGGATCAGGAAGGACACACAAGTCCCTATCAAGGACCCAATACTAGGAGAGGGCAAAAAACAGAAGACAATATTTTTGACAAGACTTGTAATGTGAATGTCTTTGATGAAGATAAGGAATCTTACAAAGTGTTAATATTTTGCACCAATGAGATTTTGCTATCTTCATTCAATGTTTGATTCTGTTGCGTAATTTGCCTAAGCAGATTTGGTCCTTAATGCCAGGTCATGGAACGTTAAAGATGATTGAGTCTTCAACAGTTTGATGAACAGTTTGATTTTTTTATGCAACAAGTTGGAGAGTGTGTGGGCTACAGTAGGCCTTTGGTTCCCACCAAATACCGTGGGATGTTCAAATTTCGTTCATGGTATAATGTTCAGTCCCCAAGTAGCATTTTAACATGAGCAGACTGCAAGTGCTTGGATTCACTGTAACTTTTGATACTTATAATAGGCTATACATTTTTAGAATGCTTCGTATAAAACATATTTAAAGCACAATTACACTGGAAAAAGGAAAATTCTTTAAGTACAAAAGTACAGAATACAAAAAATAATTAAACAGTTAAAATTTAAGCCTGCTAAAATGGAATGTAGGTGAGGAGGGGGGGGGGAGGGGTGAGGGGGATTTGGTGGGGTAGTTTTGATATTTCAGGTGCACCTACTGTAGCCTTCTAAAAAATAGAGATATGTTCTTTTCTTAAATTCTTGCTCATAAAGACAGGAGAGAGAAAAACTTTGAATGGGAATGAACTTAGGACCACCTACTTATTACAAGTTTTGGTAAATAATAAGAAATAGATATTCTTGCAATCATGCAGATGGCTGGCTACTGCAATTTTGATCAAAATCTGATGAAAGCAAGAAATTTTACATCTTGAAAACTATCAATTTTTATTTACTGCACTGTTGATTACATCCATAAAACAGTATTCAATGTCAAGAGTGACCAAGAAGGGGCTTGCTTCTTCTTATGATCAATATTACTAATAAAACAAGATTCAAGCTCTGCCAAATATTAAAGTTCATAATGTTAAGTCTGTAAGAATGTATGCATTGTATGGATACTGCTTAGACAAACTACCACGACTAGAAGGATTTGTTTGTGTTAAAACCATTTTGGTATTGTGCTGATTTACACAACAAGAAATTATGTAACCCTCTGTGAATACAGTTTCAGGATAAAATTTCGCAACCCGAGTCATTACTGGGGACTTGAATAATTGTTGAGGCTAGGAAAATCCGAATTTTATCAAATGCAATTACTAACTGTAAATACTTTAATTAATGCTGATATTGAACCTGCAAACTTGTCCACGTGGTTAAATTTCAACAAAAAGTTACAAGACTTACTTCCTAAGTTAGCTTCCTAAAGTTATAAGTTAGATTTGTACCACAGTGGTGCGGTAACACACTGTACATAATTTGCTAGATAGTCTGCTGAATAAGCAAAATGGTTTTGTTGCTTACTCACCCAATCATATACAAGCCTTAGTCTATTTTTCTTTCTTCTTTTGTAAATGAATCACTTGTACAATCCATGAGTCATTTATGAAATATGAAGAAACACACCCCAATGCAAACATATCTATTACTTAGTGAAACATGGGAATTCAGTTTTCTGGCTGAAATGTCATAAGGTCTTTGTACCCTTTGATCTGTGAAACATTGTTATCCCTTCAGATATGCCCATAAAATCATGGTGTAATTATTCAAACCTCTGGAAGATTGAGTTTATTAATTTTGTGTTCATTATACTATAAAAACAATATATTGATGGTAAGCTGCACAACTGGAATGAACTGTATCTTTATAATGTTCTATATACATGATATGTAACATAAAGAGTACAAGTGGGAAGTTAAAAGGTATTAATTATATGAGTGGTTTGTCTCAATCTTATAGTAAGGCTTGAGGCAAATTGCAAAACTGGACAATATCTGTGATGCAATGCATGGTTTACTTTCATTTTCCTTTGGTTCCTAAATTGCTGATTGTATAAGATGTGTGCATTAAACCATTCTGTTCAGCGCATTCCATTTCCATTCTTGAAGGCACATTCATTAGATCGTAGCTGTATCTGTCGCAGCGTGTAGGCTAATCTTACCAGGTATATAGAATTCATTTTGACCATGGTCTTGTACCCCACATACAATAGGTCGACATAAAAATGCACAAAAATGTGCTGATCGTGACTAAATTTTCTTTATTTATAATGTATTTTTCTTGTCATCCTCATTGGAGGTACTCAAGATTAAAAATAAACCAACAAAAAGCAAAGAATGACTTGATCCATAGGAGACATATTTTGCCTTTCAGTTCCAGTGTATCCTGCAGTATTACATGGGATAGCTCCTACCCCTCCAAATTCATCTTTTATATATATTTATATAATATAAATACCTCAAACTGAACATATTTGTAAGGTAGTTTTGTGAAAAAGTAAAGGAAGAGGGAAGAAAATAAAGTTAGTATTTAATTAATTCTTTTGCATTTAGAAAGGTGATCATGCATGACGTTAACGTCTGGAATGTTTGATTAACATAGAGACACAAAATTATGATCACATCAACCCAACCTCTTAACTGAGATAGAAACAATAGAAAGTTTAATTTATATTGGATATTGTGTAGTATGGAATGACCATCCCAATTAAATGGGCTTAAGCTGCTTAAAGTTGAACAACTGTCAGAGAATCACAGCCAAGTCTTAAGTGTGGCAGAGAAGAGTCTGTACTGCATGTCAAATATCTGCTAGGCTCAAACAGCTCTTACAATGGGTTTGCAAAAGGGAAACAGTAGGCCTATATGTTGGGAACTAATCATTGTAGTTAACTTGAATACATTTTAGTTACAAATTATTTTAAGTAAGCTCTGTGCATATGATTTTACCTAAATATATACTGAAATCTGGAGAGAAATAATGTGTTATAAATATTCATTATATAGGCCTAATTTACAAATATCTGTTGTCTAATTCTAAAGCTAACTTATTGTATCCTAAGAGCCAGTGAAACTTACCAGTGAAGATGAAATTTCCAAGACATTGTCTTGTTGTTTGCCAGGTTTGACCAGGAGAACTGATTCTGATACATCCCTTCTCAAACAGTCATACCTTGAAGTTTTTACTACCCTTTAATTTATTTTCCTTCTCATTCTCAAGATATGTTATTCTGTTAGGGATAGGTTTGGATGGGGGATGAACAACAAATAGTCAAGGTACTGATGTAGGTGTGATGTAAACAATTCTTGTTGAAGGTAACCTGTTAATGGATATCTGGCAATTTTAAGTGGTTGGTGAGCAGATGTCTCTTCAGGACTAATTGTAAGTGGGTCCATTGTTCTTGGAATTCACACCCATCTACTATGGTTTGTTTTGTATTTGTTTAAACAATTGAGGTAAAGCCTGCTATAACTTGACAAAGTTAGGATGTGTCTTTTGACTCCTGTGATATATGTTTACTCTGGAAGTGTCCTTATGTTTGTGCCCAGTCAACAGGAGCTGCCCTGTTATCAGTTAGTTACAGTGGTGTAACTATAGAGACACCATAGAGTCATTAATAAAGTCCCGGCTGTATCAAGCCAATATATTTTCTTCTTGTTGTTTTGAAGCGGTTTACAGTCACAGTGTAGCTTTAGTTGTGTACAGAGTTGATTTTACATTATTAATTGTGTCTGTTTATTGTGTTAGTATTTTACATACGGATCAAGGAACTCATGAATGCCACAGGATTTGTTTTATCAGTTTTATCAGTGTTTCTTTATGTTGAGTGGCATCATCAGGTTTCATGACTTTTATTAGTATTTGCAATATTGGATTCTATATACTTGTTGAGCTCGCAGTTGTTCCTTTCCGGATGTTACAATTCTGAATAAATATTCTCAACTTGGAAGTTTACTTGTAATTATATGAAATAATATGTTGTTGTGTGGATACTTGGAATATGTTGCATGTAGATCTGTAAAGATATTATCGATAAACTGTTAAGTTACAAGTATTAGAAGTGTAATATACCATACATACTGCATGGTAAGCTTGTACAGCCATCACATTTGTTCTGGGATTCAAATTTACACTTTCAAGTGTTAGGTGACCAACAAGTTCTACTCTGACATGGATTGATGGTCTTAGTGTCTATAAATATTAATCTCAGTGTTAGGCAAACGCGGCATGGAACCATTCTCTGGGATCTATATTGATCGAGAATAATATCTCTGTTTAGACGCTGAATCCATAAATTTGCTCTCTCAAAAATGTCATCGCCAAGAGAGAGGAAGAGCCGCCAAGGTTCACCTACATCTTCTCTCAGGAAGAGATCCTCTTCTCGTAACTCCATCAGTTCGGAACATTCTCCATCTGTTAGTCGGTCCTCCAAAAGACTGACCTCTGGGTTCACTATGGTCCATTTAATTGGCTCATGTTAGTATCACTTCTCTGCAGCATTGTAACTTGCCCCCACCTCTCCCCACCCCCCCCCCCCCACCCACATTCATCCTGTCACAACACAATGTCAAAGCTTGTAGAGTTGCTAGTCATATATAAGTGTTATGGTCAAGTGTAAGTGGGAGAATATCAGTGCCTACATAAAGTTCTTTATGAGGTCCTGTTTATACTGAGTTACTTTTAGGATGTTTGTTTTCCTGTCATATGTTTATGTTCCAAACAAACTTTCCAACTGCTTACTCTGGACAAGCAAAGCTGTGACAGCTAGCCATTACTTTCAATACAAGTCGTATTTTAATATTACTACTTGGTATGATTCTCTGTTGAGTACATGTTATTGGTGTGGCCTGAGTTTTTATTTTTTCAAACAAAAACACACATATTTCAGATGGTATATATGGATCAATAGAAAAGTTGAAAGGTAATCTCAAACACATCATTCCCAAGCTGCCAGGAAAATGGGAAATTTTGGGGAAAAGTAGGAAAAAGGAAAAACCTTTCTTGTGGTTTCATGAAAGTCCTTGAATTTTGAAGTCTCAGTACAGAAAAGTGAGGAAGATCCTTATATGAACACTTCTTATTTTATGACTACTTATAAATGGTTTCTTTATCGTAAATATTTTTGTCGAGAGTGGTCAATTGTGGATTTATTCTCCCCTGTGATTTTTACTTTCTGTCCTAGGCTAGGCATTTAAGCTAAGGCACAGACCTACCTTTGCTTTATAGTAAGAATTACGCAAGCAAGGTCTTTTGGAAGTTTGAGATAAAGTTTACGGCATTAAGCAACCTGTGGTGAAAACTGAAAAGCTAACGCTACAAAATGTCATGTGAAAGATTCATTGCTCTTGGAAGCTCCCCCTTAACACAAATGATCATTATTTGTTAGGATACATTCAGCAAAAGTTGTTAGGCCTACATCAGTTATCCTAGTAGTATGTAATATGGTAAACTGTGAACCATGTTTCTGCCTTAAGAAAACCTGGAATTTTTCATTTGTTGGAAAGAGGGAAGCATTCAAATGAATGCTATACTGCTTGTGTGTGTAGGGAAGATGACAAAATGGATGAACTGACTGTCAATATACTGTAGCTTAGCCTATCAGCATTCTCACATTTCCTCATTTATATCTTCCTTTGTACAATAAGTTAGTTATTTGAATTAATAATTTTTAACATGTTTACCCAACTAATGTGTTTCTCTTTTTCTTTTTAATAGACAAATCAAAGTCAACGAGTCGTAATAAAAGAGATGGTACTCCAGAGAAACCAGTGAGTCCCACACAGTCTCAGCTATTGGAGGAGGAGGTTGTACCACCCAGTAAACAAGTGTTGGATGGTGACGACATCCAGGCTTTAGCCATCCAACCAAATGATCTTACAAAGGTATTATGTTGTTCTACAAATAAGTTAACAGAATGTTGTATTATGAGTAATGGTGAGCACACTTTACATCCCTATGATAGTAAGTATTGTGAACTAACAATGAAATGTGTATCTCGTTCAAGTTTGGTTTTGTTGGCTTTGCCAAATTTAGTTGTCATACTCTTGGAAAATACAAACTTAGAAGAAAATGCTATAATGTGCTATTGGCTCTGATAATTAGATGTCATGGTATTTGAAGTGGTCTGAATAGAATATAGTTATGCAGGTTTTGCATTAATACTGTCCATATTTTCTTCCAAATAATAATAAGAGAGTCAAGAATACTGCAGATTTCTGACTTGCTTTTGAAGAATGGTATGTAATCATTAAATACCAACTAAACATTTGGTAAACATATAGAGCAGATTGTCTCAGTTTGGTCACTTGCCATTTAATTTGAGTAAAATTGCTTATATTTGGTAATGTTTCCAAAAAGTTTCAAGCAAAAGCAAAAAGTCGCTTTAGAGTATATATTCTCATCAGTCGTAACTTCAATACAGAAGATGATGACTGAATACCCCATGTATGAATCTGCAATGCAAATCCTGCATGTTGTTAACCGGTTCTTCATTGTTAATAAGCAACCTCTCGGAATTAAGCAAAGGAACCATTTTCTCTCATTCCTCAAATATTGTGAAAGTTATGAGTTGAGGTAGTCTGTGACCATACAATCTGAGGCTCTATGTACCTTTATTATCAGTGAGTGTTATCAATGCGACACAAACTGTAAGTACCCATACAAATTAGTAGACATGTTTGCTTGTAATAAACCCACTCATTTCTCTACAGTTGCACAATCCAAAACCTCCCGAGAAGTCGGCTGGACCAGACAAGAATAAAAGAGTGGTAGTCCGCAAGTTAAAGCCTCAATCTGAATTAGATAAATCACCATTGAAGACTGTCTTGATTGCTAAGCCTGCTCCACCTCATGCTCCTATCAAAAGTGATGATTTCTCCGGTGAGTATTCTGTGACCTCATTAACTTCTCCAGGAGGGTTTAGGGAAGATTTGTAAGAGGTAGAAATATTGCTTTTAACTCAAGATGCTGTCCTTCTTTGGATAGACATCAGTAACTATTCTATGCATTGATGATAGAAATGGTTGGTTTGTGTGATATCAGTGAATACAGGCTGGTAACTAAGGCAATCTAGACCCACCTCCCTCCTCCCCTCTTCTTACCATCATCATAACCATTCTCTTTGGGAATAAATAATACTATATTTTCAGTAGATTACACTACAGCTCTCTGCATAATTTTCAAAATGGAGCCAGTGTGAGCTATTTCCAGTTGACAAGAAAATGAAGAATTATTAGAGATATTTGCAAAGAAAAAGAGTGCTAAACTGCCTATCAATGCAGAATCAGTGGTTTTATGAGTAAATACCCCCCCACCTCCCATCCCATTCTTTAAAACGTAGAGTTTTCTCTTCTAAAAGAAGCATCACTGTCAAATACATTTGATGATATTATTTCTCTCTTCAACTTTCCTAACTTTTCCAGACATGTCCCTTCATTTAGTTTTCTGTTTATTTCACAGGTATCAGTGGGCCCAGGTTTGATGCTAGCGGTAACATTATACCGCATAGCATTCTGGGTACAATGCAGGAATTTACTCAAGAAGCTGCACAACAAGGCCATGTTACCGTAAGAACAAATCTTCCATATATCTCCCTTTGCCGTATTGTTCTTTGCCAATTGTAGATATTTCATGGAACATGAGTGACAGTTCTAATACCCATAAACATTATATGTTATATAATGCAAGTAATGTGACACTTTGTTTCATATTTTTCATTTGGTGAGACTTCTTCAAACTTTATATGACCATTTTGCATGAACTGATGCAATCGTGTAAGAAAATGGTAATGTTTAGCAATCAGTAACATTAATGTAGATCCAACTTCCTCTTCCCTGATAGTTGACCAAGTTGTTGTGACCCTACAATGTTACTATGTTGTTGACACAAGTAGTAAGACTGAAAACTTATATTTGCTGTTATCTCCTTGTTTTGGGCTCATTAAAACATTTTCCTAAAATTATCTTCATAGTTCATTGTTCAACAGTAATGAGACTGAAGAAGTATTTGGTAATGTTTTTACTTTTGCTTTTCTTAGATTCCCCTTGGGATCCAATCAAGACCACAGACACCAAGTGTGAAGAGTCATCACAAGGACCAGACTTCACAACCAGCTCCCAGAGACTCATTTCTTGATGAAAACAAAGCTTTAATCAACTGGCAGAGGAAGATGATAGATCGGAAACGACAGCAGGGATACATATCAAGTTAGTGATTAATAAGTCATGCTACGGATACATATCAAGTTAGTGATTAATAAATCATGCTAGGGATACATATCAAGTTAGTATTAATAAGTCATGCTAGGGATACATATCAAGTTAGTGATTAATAAGTCATGCTAGGGATACATATCAAGTTAGTGATTAATAAGTCATTCTACGGATACATATCAAGTTAGTATTAATAAGTCATGCTACGGATACATATCAAGTTAGTATTAATAAGTCATGCTACGGATACAGTTTTAAGTTAGTGGTTAATAAGTATAGCTACGTATACATATCAAGTTAGTGATTAATAGGGATACATCAATTTAGTATTAATAAGTCATGCTAATGATACATATCAAGTTAGTGAGTAATAAGTCATTTTACGGATACATATCTAGTTAGTGATTAATAAGTCATGCTACAGCAACCACTGCAAAAGCAGATGACACACAGTGTTTGAAGCTGGAATGTTTTCCATATGTTTTTAGTTTTGTTAAGGTCACAAATTGATTTAACTGACTGTTTGGTGAAAGAAATTTATCACCTCTATTCCAGCCACTATCCCAACTCCCACCCTACCCAACTCTCCCCCAACCTCACCCCTACAACCACCCCACTGCTACTCTATATCCCCACCCCTTCTGATGCAACAAAGAAAGAGCTTCATGTTATGAAATGATTATTGCTATACCCAGTAGCAGCGTTGTCTGTAGGTAATTTACCCAGTAGCACCAATTAACTCTTGCTGAACATCTATAACTATAGTCAGTGGATTATCTCATTTTTCTTTACTTTCTGCAGAGCTGCTTCAGAAACCAGTTGATACCTTGGTTATGAACCAGGCCAGTGATTTCAGGAAGACACAGGAGCAGCGGTACTTGATAGATCGAACCATACCAGCAATGGATTATGGCAAAGGATGTAAGTAAATGAAAATGGATACAGAAACAACAGACTAGTAACAATTATAATAGTTGCGTGCTCTTTGAAGGGTGGTTATGTTTATTTCTTGACCAATCATCAAGAAGAAAGGTATTTAACATTTCAACAAGTCCCTTCCTTTACTTCATCATTTTATAAAGTGTAATTTATTATTATGCATTGTGTGTATGATAGATGTTTTTCCTCTTTCATTCCTTAACATTGTGTTTAAGTTTCCTCCCATTTTGGATCACCCCTACAAGTAGAAAATATTCATCTTTCTTGCTTTATAAATTCAGATCGTGTTGGTAGTGAATTTTGGAAACAACAAGAGAGAATTGGGAATGATCTTTCTGGAATTCAGTGAGTATTTTTATTTTCTCGGGTTTCAAAGAGGGGTTCTGTTGAAGTCACTATTCTCATTAAATCCTTTAGTCATTCTCACTATTGTCATTCCAATTTACATAATTTACTTCACTCCTCTCTTACCTGTCTCCTATACATATGCACTCCTATCTACCTCAGCCCTCAAACCGGTTACATTCTTGCACTGCGCCCCCAACAACCCTCCAAGATGTCACTGCCTGTTTGCTGTTTCACCCACCCCAGTGTTTTTTTCCTCAAGGGAACCTAGCCTCTAAACCCCACTGTTCCTTCCTCTCCCACCCAGGTGTTGCATCTCCATGCTTCCTCAAGGGCCTCTAAACCCCATTGTTTCCCCTCCCCACACTGTTGGCTATATTTCTGCTTCATTGGTTAGTTTTAAAGGTGGTTATGTTCTCACGTTGCAAAAGCTGTTGTAATAGTATGAAAGTTTCTACTTTTAATATTAGATTTGAGTCAATTACTGAAGGTATAATAAAAATATAAAAATAAAAATATAAAAATCTTATGAAAGGTGTTCAATGATGTTTTTTTGTTGTTGTTCACTTTTAGTATGACATTATCACAGACTGAGAGGGGCTATGCACCTCCTGTTGAACACATCAGGAATCCAAACATCATCAAAGAAGAAATGGGTTAGTAAATAGTGACTGGCTTTCAAGCAAGTTAGTTTTTAATTACAGTGATTGGTATTGAATAAATTAATACTTGACTGAATCCCAATGGTGCTTCAACATACCAGTAAGAGGTATACTTTACCACCTAACCACTCAATATAGTTCTATTCAAGGAAAGTCTTGCTGCAGTTGTTTGCTTGCTTACTATTGCAAGTCAATGCATAATTCATCTTCCAATAGATTGAAGATTGAACTGTGTACTGTCAATTTATATTTATACAGTCCTGAGAGTTGGACTAATCTTTCAAGTGCATTGTTTTCTGTTCCTCGTGCTGACAACTCTAAAAGTGTCAGTGTTTTTAGTAAGACAGTATTCTGGCAGTTTTGGAGTTACCCTGAAATGGTAACAAGCTGTGACTATTTACCCAAGAATAGTTGGAAGGGTTGAATGATATATAACATTTTACCATATCTGTACATTTATAACACAACCCAATATAAATATTTCATCATCATTTATCTTTCAAAAATGAAAAAATATCATCTGCAAAATTTGGTTGTTTCCAGCAATATTGGAGAGTAAATTTAATCACTGAAATGCTCTTGAAATAAATCAAGAGTAATTGCTTACTTAAGTTACTGAATTGTCAGAGGATATTTAAATTTGTTTCAAACGTTCTCTTTGTCTGTGCGTTGCTTTCAATAGGTTTACCAGTTGGAGAGGGTCGTAACAGCCCTGTCTACTACCCATGGCACCAGTCTCAGTACCTCAAACAGAGAAGAGATCAACTAATCGCAGTTATGGAGGAACTAGATCCATTTAAACCAGTGAGCTAACCGTCAATTTGATGAGTTTTCCTTTGTTTTGAAGCTCGTTATATTTAGAGATATTAGACTTAATATTAATTGGATCTTCTGGAGGAATAAGCCTAACCAAACCTTAAATTTCTTGTACTAAATGCTTTTACCGATTCAACATTTTGTTTAATTCCAATTTTAAAATAGGATCTTGATTCTCTGCATGTTTCTGGGACCAACAAACCTCACAAGCCATCTACTGCAACAAAATCATCCCTGAAGAGGACCCATGAGACCAGAGAGATGGGCTCTCTTGAAAACCAGGAAAACATGTAAGTTAAGTTTGGGCCTATGTGAAGGTACTCTATAAAGAAATATCTTCCCATTCTACAATCTTACAAGATGTATCGTTGCCTTTGTTTAGTACAAGAACCTAACATATCATGTCACCTTTTGAAAATGTTCTATCATAAACAATAAAGCATACATTACAGGATTACTATGGATTGGAAATTAATACATAGAATCATGCAAGAAACAAGAAGTTTAATTTTCCAACCTCTCGTAAGGTATTTATTTTGTTTTACCATCTGTTTTCTCACATAAAAGTGCACCTTCAGTGGAAAAGGAAGCTGAGATGATGGAGGGCCCTGTTTCTGGTCCTTGTCTTGTTTTCCAAGGCTTCCGAGCTGGATGGACCGGAGACAGCTGCAGTGGGAAGGGTCAAGTAGCTAGCGGAGCAAGAGTTACCTTTGAATCATTTGCTGGAGAAAGAACCACTGCTTATTTAGAGTTGGTGAATGATGGTACTACCAGTCTACACTACGACTGGAAGGTAGATTACATAGATGAAGACGACAGTCTAATCAATCATCTTCATCTTTGATAAAGTTTCCATTTATTTAGTTAAATCTAGTAGTGCTAGGTTTTAACAGTTAATTTTGGAATTTCTTCAAAGGCTACTTAACCTAAGAAACTTCCTTTTTGCAGCAAACATGATTGACAGACAAATATAGTATATTTCATGCTTTAATTATGTGTGGCATTTCCATGGTATTTACAGCTTTCCAAATCATTGAAATCAAATTTATGTTATTTGATGTGCTTTTGGAGATTCTTAACTGATGTTTTTCACTATGATAAACAAATTCATATTGCAATAGTAACCTAGAGCAGTTGAATTCCTAAAAGTTGCATAACTATGCTTGCAATCTGGGTTTACTTTTGACAGAAAATCCCCAAGGTGAATCCATTTGAAGCAGCAAGGAGCAACAGCAAAGTACAGCGGTTTTACTTCAACACTAGCAGTGGAGTGTTGTTACCAGGTGACAAGCTCCAGTTTCCGTTCATCTTCAAGTCACCGAATCCTGGCATCTTCTCAGAGACCTGGCAGCTGGATACCAAACCTACCCTTTGTGGAGGGGCGACTCTGCAAGTGACGTTGAGAGGTATTGCACTGCAAGAAGATAAAACCAAGAAACAGAGAAATGACATTGAGGTTAGAATCATTTCATCTTAACAATATTTCTGTAATTTCTCTATTTATGGTCACTGTCTCGTTTAAACATCAGGTCAATTGTAAAATAGGATATGTTGATGAGGTCTCCATTGTATTTATTCCAATGCTTATTTTGAGATGGGTTTATGAGAGGTAACTATAATCCTATCAAGATCAAATTATTTCATTATTGTATGATATCAACAGCAAGAGCTTTATCACAGACAAGCAGAGGTGGCTGTCAGAAGGGTTCTTGATGAGATTGTTGACGGTATACGCACCCCTCAGAGGGCTCGCTCTCCAGTGGATGCCTACATAACTGAAGAAGAACAGTTTGAGAAAGAAAACCCTCAGGTAGGAGGATGTAAACCTCTAAAAGGAGAATGTAAACCTCTAAAAATTAGGATGTAAACCTCTAAAAAGGAGGATGTAAAACTCCAAATCAGGATGTAAACCTCTTAAAAGAGGATGTAAGCCTCTAAAAGGAGGATGTAAACCTCTATAAAGGAGGATGTAAACCTCTAAACTCAGGATGTTCATCTCTAAAAGGAGAATGTAAACCTCTTAAAAGGAGGATGTAAACCGTTTCAACTGTTTTGGTAAACACATTTTATATTGAACATTTCAACCTCGCTTTTAGGATTAAAAACTTTCATATGTAATACTTGTCATACAGTACCATCATTGAAACTATTATGTTTCTGAACTATGAAATAGTGATTTAATAATATATTTATCATGTCCTGGTGTAATATTCTTATAATAGTGATTTAACATTATTAGAAAGAACATATTTATCATGTCCTGGTGTAATATTCTTATAATAGTGATTTAACATTATTAGAAAGAACATATTTGTCATGTTCTGGTGTACTATTCTTATAATAGTAATTAAGCATTGTTAGAAAGAACATATTTTTCATTTCCTGGTGTAATATTCTTATAATAGTGATTTAACATTATTAGAAAGAACATATTTATCATGTTCTGGTGTACTATTCTTATAATAGTAATTAAGCATTGTTAGAAAGAACATATTTATCATGTCCTTGTGTAATATTCTTATTATAGTAATTTAGCATTATTAGAAAGAATATATTTATCATCTTCTGGTGTACTGTCTAATAAGAACTTGCATGAGTATTTTATTAAAGCATTAATCTGCATGTTGTATTCTGTGTGTACTCTTAGGTGTAACATTGTATACTCAGCATATTGACATCAGTGCTAATTATAGACAAGACACAAATTAGAAAGTTTTAAACTGTTCTTCATCACATGAAATAGAACTTGAATAATCAAACCAATGAATTGCATTGTTATCTGTATCAAATGACAACCATCATAGCAATAGGTTGTTGTCTTTTCAGTTTAAATAGGTTTTGTTGCATTGGAGTAAATATTTTGTGTTATGTTTACTTCATTAACAGATGCACTACTCTAATGAGGTTGTCACTAACTTGAAGGAACTTTGGAAAGATCTGTATGATGATGAGGATGATTTAGAGGTGCCACCTTGGAACTTTTCTGTGCAAGGCTTGAAAGAGGTAAGTATCAGATGTCTTAGATATCATCATATGTAGCCTATTCCAAGCCGTGCTTTATACTAATATAATATGGACCTGGAAAGCAGTTATTTTATGTTGCCAAGCCGTGCTTTATACTAATATAATATGGACCTGGAAAGCAGTTATTTACGTTGCTAAGCAGCCACATGAGTATGTGAGACAAGTCGAATCGCTTACTACTTACAACTTATTTAAGGTGGCTATCACATTACAGTCTAGCTCATTTTGGAGACCATTTCAGATGGGAAAACTGTGGATTTCTCATTGATGTAAATCCTCTTTAGGTGTCAAATCCACAACCTCCCAGATGCTACACCTCATTGCTTCTAATGTTACCTCCCTTATAGACTTTACCATAGCACTTTTATGCCAACATAGAGTTGATCTGAATCAGTTCTAATATAATCTGTCCTGATTTTTACTTCTTAGGAGCTGCTGGGTCTAGAGAATGAGGAAAGGCGAGAAGAACTACTGACCCGTCTAAACTCATCGGTGGCATCCCTCTCATTCCCTCCATTGATGCCTGTACAGCAAGAACAGTATAGAGTAGGGTGAGTTTAGTAGTCACACATGGCCAACATCATCTTATCATACTAAACAAGAATTCACATTCCAAACTTTGTTCTTTCACAAAGAATGAATAATTTATGTTTGGATACCCAAAGAACTGACCAGTCTTTGTGTAGGAACCATAAGTCATTACATTATGAATATTGGAGACTGTTAATACTAAGGAAAAATGAGAATAGTAACAATCACCCTTGATAATGAAAAAGAGAGTTCTTTCAGTCAGACTTCGATTCCAACCAAGCTTTACAGGAGACTGAATAAAGTCCAGCATCTCTAACAAAGTCTATCTTTGGAAACATATGACCATGTGAACTGAACAGAGTCAATGTAAATACAGCAACTCTCATTTAGTCAATCCAAGTATCTTTATTCTAGGTGTCCTGCAGATATTTATAGTATTGTCTTAATGGCTTTCTGCATCAAATAATGCAGGAGAATCCATATATGTAAGATCTGTACTGGTTAGTTCTCATATGTTTCCTTTGCCTATTGCTTTTGATATCTTGCTTACCTGTTTGATTGGTTACTCTTTCAGGTACCAGTTAATGATGGAAGCAGCAGATATGTTAGATGCAGAGGCTGAATCTTTAAGAATATCTCTTGGATTCCCAGAGAAAAATCCAACTTATCCATCAATGCCTGATAGTAAGTACTCACCACCCACCATACTCTAAACATAAAACATTTTGTTTTTCTGTAATTATGTTATTGCTTTCTGAATTATTCTGTGAGTTGAGTAATCTATGCTAATGATCTTTAATTATTTTACTACTCTACACCAAAGAAAACAGTAAAAACATTAATAATGTGAATCTATTATCACAGAAAATGTATACTGTTAGTTTAAGGAAGCTTCTTGTCTTTGGTTCAGCAATTTCCAAAACCTTTGGAGCATTTCCGCAATAAGATTGCGATTAATAATCAACTCAACTAGCTGCTCTAACCTTAGGGATCGTTCTTGGTAATTCATCTTGGTTTCATATTCATTCAGTAATCTTTAAATGGCTGGATGTTTGTGCCACTGTTATAGTTTTCAAACTTATTTACACAACTTGTAAATGACCTTTATTGTTTCTATAACCATACTTTGTGGAAATTTAAATTCTAGGAGTGGTCTTTCCTTCGGTTCAATCTGATTATCCAACAGTTATATAGATTTCTTCAAAATATTCTGTTAAGTTGTCTAAATACAACCTCTATCTCCTTTTTGAGGTGAATCAATAACCAGGCTTAAGTAGATATGTTAGTAGGACTCAAGAACTACAGATATTTCAATAATTGCCCTTCCGCGAGAGACAGGGTGAAGACAGGCATTTCTTTTACCTACTGACAAAGTTTAATCTTTAATTTCTTTGTTTTTATTTTCAGTCCTATCAGCAAACGATACCCTGAGAGGTGGTAAGTAAATGTAATGAATACAGTATCTTATGTTAAATGTGGACATCATGTATGAAAACTCATTGCTATGGTCCTTTTTAGCTAAAAAGAAAACACGATTGACCAACCATGAAAAGTTGAATTGTTGATGGATGATAAAGGTTTGATTTGAGGGACTAGTTGTTCAAGGTTGTTGTAGATGGAAGAATGAAGCCATGAACCTTCATCAAGTTCATTGTGTTTTCCTACACACTACAGAACTGTATATTCAGGTGTGCCATGTATGTTTAACTTGCTAAGGAGCTTTATGTATTATGAGTTATTAGTACACATCTCATGATATCAGTCCAAGTAATAGTAAGAATCTTTCAATTTTGTTCCTTTTTCAACCAAAAGTTGTAAACATTGAGATCATTTGTTAAGAAGAGTTTTTCTATGCATATTTAAGCCATAACAGATAATTCATTTTGAATGCATGTTTAAATCATAACAGATAATTCATTTTGAATGTATGTTTATATCATAACATGTCACTCATTCCACTATCCTCTTACTCATTTCATGTTGGCTCCAAAGGGCCTCCCAAGGAGAAGAGTAAGTATCAATTATCTCATTAATAAGCACTTGATAGTAAAGAACCTTCATTTATTTTAACAATTATATTATCTTCACCCCTTTCATAATCATTTAACATTAATGATCGTTACCATTGTTTACAAAGAACAACCACTTTTTTCTCTGTGATGAAACACCATTAACTCTATTTCTCTGCTTTGAAAGCCAACTGCTGTATAATAAAAGCATTTCAGATGTAGTTACTCTTTACTGTGGTAGAATAAGTGGTTAGGCTAGTTTTTAGGCTAGTTTTAAGCTTGCAGATGGATAAAAATTCTACAATACCAAAAAAATTGCACAGTTTGTGAAAGTTTGAAAGAAAATATGGAATCTGTAATTACAGAATATATCTGCATGTTGTAAACTATGTGGCAAGTATCACATTAAATGAAACTCATTCCAGGTTTTCTTTTTCTTTCCATTTTTAACTCTGAAGGGAATGTTGCATGAGGATTATACCAAATAGTCAATCTGCACACAGATATATTTATACTGCAATCCCTGATACCATTATAAAGAGACTTTGTTTGTAGCCTGGATCTAATTCACGCCTTACAAATATTTGCTTCATTATGTGTCGAGACAGAACAAGCACTGTATCAATGGCTAGAAAATGTGATGTGTTTTTCCATGCTAAATAAGCTTGCAGATGGATTAAAATTCTACAAAACCCCAAAAAATTGCACATTTTGTGAAAGTTTGAAAGAAAATATGTAATCTGCAATTACAGAAATGATTGATGATTTTCCTATCACATTTTAACCCTGGATATTCTCTGTTAACAGTGCATGTTTGTATCTAGTCTATATTCTCTGTTAACAGTGCATGTTTGTATCTAGAGTCATTAGGCATTCCCTGGATATTCTCTTTTAACAGTGCATGTTTGTATCTAGTCATTAGGCATTCCTTATTTATCTGTCATTTAGTTTTCATAATGAATTATTTTGACTGTTAGTTCTTGTTAACCCTCTATCTCATAATCTTTTGCATGCTTACTAAAGAACCTGCCTTGGATAGACACAGTGCAGACTCACCAGGTATGTCTCACATTCATTAAAGAAGAAGAAGAGAAATCCATGGGTACTTGTGGGACTCAGTGGTAGACACTTTCAGGAAGGATTTTACAGTATAAAGTGGTTCTATTTTACAAAAGACTATTTCTGGAGTATGCATTTCAGATCAATGGAGACATGAATTGGATTAAACAGTTCAATATGGGAAAAGGAGGGGCAAGGGGTGGGGAAATAGGGGAATGTGTGGAGGCTGTTAATCGGATTGTATGCATAAAATTAAACATTCTAGATGTAAGCAATGTCATGACCTTGCATTCTGGGTTGATATTCACCCTAACAAACCATTGCTTATAGTTTCAGAGGTCACTAGCACAGGATGGTCTTAAGGAATCATCAATTAAAGCACAGACAATTGTTATAACTAAGGGTATATTTTTGTAGCTCCGTCAGATAAGGAGGTATTTATATTACATTTTTAAGGGAAACATAACCCCTTTCCATTTGAAGAATGAAAGTCCAAAGCTGGCATTATGACATTACTGATCTTCGTTATCATGACATTCCTCTTTAACTATATTTATACCTCTCTCACAGGCGACCCCAAGAAGAACAAAAAAGGCAAAGATGAGGATAAGAAAGATAAGAAGGATGGCAAGAAAGGCAAGAAAGATGTAAGTCAGACTGCAACTTATTAATAGATGTGATGCTTTAAAGGAATTTTACCCACCAAGCTATGAGATATAAGTCAAGATTAAATGTGTGATAAAAAAAATATCTTACTGCAAAGGGGACAGGGTGCCCTCATGAATAGATGCTACCAAGTTAGCATGCAAAAGAACTAATAATACAGAATAGAAAAATGCAAATACTTGCAAAATTCAGCACATTTTGACCCCAAAATAGTGGTAAAATTTGGATTGTTTGGACATTATTCAAGACTGAAGGTTGTCTGGATAACAAAGTAACCTGGATAATGGAGCCAATAGTGTAGTTTTATATTGTCATGGACATTGTGTTTTGTAACATTTTTACAGGTCTTTGAGAGTTACACTTATCTTCATTTATGTTATTATAATTTGCTGAAATAATATGAAACTTGTACAGTTTTACACAATTATTAATGTGTAGATGTTAGGTCCAGACAGTATAGGATGTGGATGACAGAGTTTCAGATAATACAGGTCTTACATGGTTCTGAATGGTAGCTCAAGTATTATAGGAAGCTTACATACATCTGAGGAAGTTAATAATGATATTCTTTGTTTTCCCCATTGTCCTATAAATCAGCTTCTACCTTCAACCAGAGCTAACATCTCTGTACTTTAGTTTCATGGTACCTGCCAACCAGTAGTCCACTTTGCAAGATATCAAACAAATTTGTTATTCTCATAGGTGTGATCTAGCTTGTTCTCAAAAGTCTTAAAATATGTTCTGGTGATAGCAAATCAAATTTGCTTCTCTTTACTTTGAAACTTTTTACCGCCAGGATAAAGACAAAGACAGACCAAAGAGTAAACAAGATAAATCCAGAGCAGGAAAGAGTCGAGAGACATCTAGTCCAAAACCATTGCGGGAAAGAAAAACTCCAAGAGGAGACAGGAAGGTGGAGCGGATGCCAGTCCGGCCTTATCCTCCTCCATCAGAGACTGGAGATCCAGTCCTTGATGCCAAGTACAGGAATAAACTTTACATTATGGTGAGAGACTAGTAACAATGTTTTTTAAACTGCATCATATCTAGTTTGACCTTTTAGCACTTTAAGATGGTTCAGAATCACCAAAAATGGTCAGGTAGTTTATTGATACTTCCATTCTTTCCATTGCTACTATTTAATTTATGTTTCCTGAAATAGTCACCTATTGATGCTGATTACTAGATTTGTAATCCCTGAAACTGCTTACAATGGTCAGGTAGTTTATTGATACTTCCATTCTTTCAATTGCTACTGATTAATTCATTTTTCCTGAAATCCCTAACATGGTCACCTATTACATTGATGCTGATTACTAGATTTGTGATCCCGGAAACTTCTTTCAATGGTCAGGTAGTTTATTGATACTTCCATTCTTTCAAGTGCTACTGATTAATTCATATTTCCTGAAATCCCTGAAATAGTCACCCTATTACATTGATGCTGATTACTAGATTTGTGATCCCTTAAACTTCTTACAATGGTCAGGTAGTTTCTTGATACTTCCATTCTTTCAATTGCTACTGATTAATTCATATTTCCTGAAATCCATGAAATAGTCAACTATTACATTAATGCTGATCTTTGAAACTGATCTATCTGCATTCTCTGAAATCTCTTTGTTGATACAAACATGTAAAGAACGTTTATATACGTCTATATTTGGATTCCAATACTAAGATTTACCAAAGTTCTCTTTTCTTGTTCAATAATGTCTAGCTAGGTGTAGGTTACTTGTGTAAAAATAATATCTTCTGTTTTGTTTCAGGTTTATAATTTACTTGGAGACACAGCCGAGCAGATGGCAGGACTTTTTGAAGATATTCAAAAGAAGCAAGAGTTAAATACTCTGCAGTAAATACCACTTCGAAGATATAATTGATGTTGTTCAAAACAACTTTAAAATGAAACCTTGATATTTATACACTTCAACAAAAGTATTGTTTAACTTAGTTGAGCTATTTCTCCCTAAAATTATCTTTTATATGAAAAGGTTTCATATTTAGTTGTGCAAAGTCTTTACATAACCCACCTCCCCGGTCCCTGGATTTAAAAAACTGTTTTTTTTTCCGTCTAAAGATGTGGAATAGGGTTCGTCTTTTTGCTTTGTTCCTCTAAAAAAAAATCATTTGAAAGAGAGTTTTAATAAGTCCATTTTTTGGTATAATTGAGCATTCCAAATTGGTTATGGCTAACAATGGTTTAGGCTACATAGACTACATAGACTACATTATATCTTCTAAAGTGTTCATCTGCTCAGTATATAGGCATCTCCAATTAAAACATGTGTTTGTTAACTGAAGATATGATTAAGTTTACCTTTCCTTGTTTCTGTTATCTTGTGTTAACCATTGAGACAAAAACATTAATCAATATAATAATAATAATAATAGTATGGTATGTTTTTATTCAACCCTGCAAACATGCAAGAATGATTACCCTTGTCTTTGGATTTATTGCATCTATTGGCTTTTAAGCCTTCCATTGCTAAAGGTGTCCACTTGAATTATAATCAGCTGGTTATATTTGTGATATGATTCCTTCCCCCACACAAATGAATGAGCATTGAATGATATAGCTTGACTACTGTCACTGCAGATGTTTATACATCAAGAAAGCTGTAGAAATTTGAAAATGTTCACTACAACATATTAACTAATTGCAGAAACTAATGTTAAATTAGTCCAGTTACATTTCACCAAAACTCAAGGAATTTATTACCTGTAATTTCTGTGTGTTTTCAAAAGTATTTTCCTGCCAGTTCTGACCCTTTAAATTATTCATAGACATATTAGAGGAGTGTTATATTAAAGTAAGATGTCTGAATGAAGCAAACTGCATTGTGGGTAGTCGGAGTTGAACATAAGTGAACATTATTTAATGTTAGGTAGCATTTGGTGGCAATGCTTTCAATAGATAGCCTACTCGTATTACCACAAAACACAAAGGATGAATACATGATATTTTGAAAATGTTCTAAATAATAGAAATTTATTGTTTTGTTTCTTGGGATTTGAGTTTATGTTTAATATTTGTCAACATCAGGCTATGTCAGAAGGTGGCTAAGGATGAAGGGGCCATTTTCTCCAACACCTTTTTACCCAACCTAGTTTTCCATGGTTTCTGTTTGTTGCTAAACAGATTGAAATGTTGCACAGTCTCTCGATAGCTATCAATTGACTGTTGATCTACATGCCTCTACACTTCTCCTTAATGCTTCAACCTCCGGCCTCTCAGTGTAGTGAAGATTTCAAATTGATCTAATGAGCAAGGCTCTCAACTTTGTAACATCACTTTGGAAGCTTAAAGCACCATCATCACTTACACTGTTATGAATCATCAAATCAATGCATGAAGTTATTATTTCATTTATCTTACCCTACATCATTATCATATGCTGCCATGGGGTATCCACTCACATTGACCTTCTTGTCTCTCTGCCCGCAACTATACTTTCGAATCGCATTTGCAATTTGATTTGGAATGTGTGGAGTCACTTCTCGTTTAATGTAGACTGCCATTTCCGAGAAAAGAAAGTTTTCATCCAATTATCTAGAATACCAGAGCGTGATAAGAATTTAGGCAGGCAAAGATAACGTATACAACGAGGCCAGAAATGATACCATCCGTGTACTGCATACAGAATAAAGTGAACACAGCTTTTATAAATAATAAATACCAAGGTAGAATTAGTTACTAATTGTTTCTTTGTGCATCTCATAAGAATTTGAGATGCAGGAGCACCATTGGTACATATTAAATCCAAAACGTATGTCGGAGCAGTGCTTTGCGAGAGAAGGTGAGGCCTACCAATAATTTCGTTGGCATTATACAGCCTTTTCATTGGCAAAAGAGCATCAGGAAGGTGTAGGTACTAGCAAAATTGTGCAAGACGGTAAGATGGGAGAAGAGATTTGTTAATCCTGACCATCGTATAGATCGGCACAGATCACATATGCTCCAAGGGTGTATGGGTTGTCCCCCTGGTGTAGTGGTGTCCCAGACAATTTACCCCGTACCTGTTTGACCCTAGGGAAAACCAATTTACCCCATGCATCTACAGTTCTTGCTACCAGTTCGCCATGATATCAGCCTCCTTCCAACTGCAACTTTTCGGACCTCGGCAAAAATATCCTCATTGCAAATGCTTAGGACATTATAATTACTATGACCAGATTGCAATGCCGAATATCGAAGAAGACAAAAATATGAAATTTGCATAAAATCCAGCCTACGTAATGATACCAGAATCAATTTTCTTGAAAAACTGAATTATTTATTTCGAGCAAGAAAAGTGTCACGAAAAGACATATTGCACAAAGCTTGAATAAACTTTGCTTTGAACATTTTACATTGCTGACCGACAAAAATAAAAATCTAAAACATAGACATTACAGGTTGAAAAGAAGACAAACCAATAATCAGCAATTTGCATAAAAAAGCATAATTTATTCCTAAATTCAAATAATTTATTGAAACGAAAATGATTTATTGTGGCGAAATATTCTTCGTTAAAAGAGATATTGAACAAGTAGAATAAAATGTTTTACAAAAGCTATTATTCATTGCGGGCCGCTGAAACAAACGTATCATAAAGACATGTACTGTATAAGGCAGCTGAAAAGAACAAGAAGAACCAGTCGACAATGTTTAGTGGTGTTGAAATTGCCGTCAGTCTATTAATTTTGGTGGCCATGGCCCGGGGCCCGTGTAGGTTACCGACCTGGTCTGCACACAACATGGACCGGATTGTAAGGACGAGTTCAACCATAAACGTAATTGATGTACCACACAAGCTTAACAGATTCATCGATCAAAAATTTGTGAAAAAGTGGATGCAGTACTTTTTGCCTTGCAATCAGCCTGGCGAGCAGTACGCGGGAGGGGAAGGGTGGGGGGGGCTTCGGCATTAATCCTCTCCAAGAATGTGCCCTAGTCCATACATTTCACTGCTTTCTACACATGCATCCATGCACAGCATGAAAGGTTTAATGGGCTTCTACTCCATACATAAAATGTATGTCTGACTCGCCACAGCTCTCAAGCTTAGCAAAACAACATCGTTTGGCCGCATAATGCAGTCCGGGACGGGTCCTTCGGCTGGTATGTCGCGTACTCGCTGCTCTTCTGGACCTTCCGAAAATTCATGTCCTTTAAACTTACGTAATGAAGGTATCATCCTCTGCTGGAATCATAATAAAGGTTAGCCCCGTCCCACTGAACCCCCCCCCCCCTGCAGGAGGAGCAGGGTATAATCATATCCTATAAGCCGAGCCCGGAGATCTACATATCGAACGATCCATGCAGATATTCCATCTTCAGGACAAAATGTGCATTTGTTTGGATGGGTTTCGGTCGACTTGATCAGCAGCACTCAAAACCTGGACTTAGGCCTACAGTTTTGGACTTTGATTTGACTATTTCGTTCGAGCTGAGCCTCGGAGGTTGAAACCTCTAGTGGTCATGAGTTCTTTACTTGATTACCATTTTCAATTTTCAACACTCTGTCCGACGGCGCCGTCTTTTGTCCTGATAGTTGGCCTAGGTTTTTCCAATGTTATTGGCTACTACCCACATGGTCCACTTTGAGACAAAAGACCACTCTTTTCTGACAGCTGGATACTGTCTGGTCTGATTAAATAGGCGGACCCATGGCATCCACATAGGCCTATTTCAACACAGCGGCGTTTCGCCAGCGGGTTGAGAGGAAATGAACCCGGGACCCTTATGGGCCCGAGTCTAACAAACAAGGTGTACATAGTGGTACATTGCGTTCAAGGTTCAAATTCGATGTGAAACCAAATGTCATTGTGCTAGTGCGGTTGTGTTAAAAAAAATCACATATAAAATATCTCCTGTAACAGAAATGCTGCTACAAAGATATATAGTCCTTGTCACTGGGCCCCCAATCCTTATGCCGCTGCCCAAATTTACCACAGCTTAGCCTTTTTCATCCCTTCCTTCGCCGTTCGTGTGCCCTCAATATATGCCCCACTGCATGGTATCGTCTGTTTATTTGTACCGAGTAAATGTAAGTTCCAGTTCGAGAACGGGTAGGATGGGGGGGGGGGGGAGGTCTGTTCACACTGTTGAAGGCTAGCCTAAGATGGTGTATACATGGCCCAAATGGTTGTACCACAAATTTAATCACCTACGGGGCGAAGTTTTCCAAGAGCAAAAAGTGATCCGAATATGTTGTGGGTCGATACTCCCCTATAGTCCAGCACCGAAATCATAGGGACCCTACGCAGGCTCTGAATCATGGTTTTGGGTGTGGGCCGGTTGGGCGGAATCATACCATTGTTCAGCGACGTACGTTGAAATTGCCGTCTGCGCCAGACAGCAGGACCTGCTCGAAAATCATTCTGTGACAACTAATGAACGATCATGGCTTTTCCTTCCTCCTCCTCCCCCCCCCCCCAGCATGTAGGGGTACCTAATCATGGGTTGCACGTGAGTAGCAAAAGAATCCCGCTGTATATCTGTTGTGAACTTATCTTTGCGTAATCGGAACTCTTGCAAGATGTTCTCTGTTTGTGGGTCAAACATTGTCATTGCAAGTGAACAAAATCACACTAAGTGAAATACCGCCGTGCTTACATAGGATTCCAGGTACATCATCATAGCTAGAATTATTCCCACATCTATACATTTGTCTGGCGGGTTGCTTCGTGGACTAAAGGATACTACATTTTCGTTTCTTGTACCGTGCTATCGTTTTGGACTTTCAAAGAGAAACGTAACAGACATTTTAATCGGTGTGAATAACGTCCAAACTCTGAGAAGAAGCCTTGTCTGCTAATTAGTAAGTCAAACGTTTTATTTTTACTTTTGATGCTCAAGACTGGTGGTAAACAGTGCTTTGTAACTGCTAAGTGCTAGTGTTAGTGTTTACATACAGGGAACGTACGGCTACTTCATGGGGTTAGGCCTAAGTAACAGTGAGTTTATACAGTGTCAGTAGCATTTCTAGTTTTACCAGCCCTTCAACCAGTGTGAAAGGTACGTCCTTGCGAATCAACTTAGTATCGTCAAGTTGATTTTTTTAATGGTAAGGGACATGCATTTCGTGACAAGGGATTTTGTTAAAACATAACATCAATTTTCACCCGTTTCTTTCAATGTCTTTCCAAGCCACATTGATCAGTGGGCCTAAAGTTAATGGAGAGGCCTAGCCTAGGCCCTAAGCTTAAACTAAAGTTAAAGTTAGGCCCTATGCAACTTCAATGGGTGAAACTCTAATCACAAGAGTCATAAACAAGATAGGGTTTAACTGATTTAGAGGTGAGAGCCAGAGGCTCCCATAAAGTTGACAGGAAACACAGATCTAGGCCTATGGTAAAACAAAAGTTAGGAAGGTGAAGATTTGCAATAGGTTTGGGTCGTGCCAAAGACTTCCAGTTGAAACAATCTTATATGTCAGTCATTTAGATCTTGGCCTATACAGACTTCAATTTGGGAAGGTGAGTTACTGCTGAATGAAGCAGACAGTCCACATGAATGTATGAATATATAAGTGTATGAAATTTTATCTACTGCCCGTAATTGAGTAGCATTTGACACATCAAGTTTTTAACAATTTTAAGTGCCACCTATTGGTATTTAAGTTAATTGTTGTTCAGTAATATGAACTTTTAGAGAATATAGTTATACTGTGCTTCATGCATAGATCTGCATCTTGCCATCAGTTGTTCTGAGAAGGAACTTTATAAATGGGTTGGTTATTTCTATATAGTTTACCGTACTGCTTATTCAGATGTTTGCATATGAGCAAAACTGTCCATTATTAGTATAAATTATTTAAATTGATAACTTGGTTTGACTTACAGTAGTGTGCTGAGTTTGCTGGCCAACTGAAGCCTCGATTTCTTGGGACATGTCTTGGATTTCGTGTAGCTGATTAAAGTTTCCCCAGGATTGGCCCCCAACTTCATACACTGTCCCCATATCAAAATACCCCGACTAATTTAAATTTACTTGACTTATCTTGCATAGGAACCACTTTAAAGTTAAAGCTGTGATTGTTTACAAAGCTACAGACATAAAGTTTATTCACAATCACAGATTACGGTCTAACAGATCACTGAATAATTTGACACTCTGCAGTAATGCAAATTACTGATGAAAACTAACTATTTTCTGTTATCAAATTTTGCAATAAAATTTCCACCACTTCCCTAAACATGAAATGAATGTGCGGTATTACCCCTTGCATGATTTTAACATATTAGGGGGTCAACATCAATAAAATGTCCTGTATGTTCGGAAAACAATGTGGTTACCTTAGTGTTGAGGAATTACAACTTGTCAAATTCTTTATGTCTAACGGTAACATGTCATGCATTAAATGCAGTTACATGGAATTTATTTTTTATTATAGGATGTCTTCAACAGCTGTGCATTGATCTGTGGTTTTCAGAAGGTCAAGTTTCAAATGATTGAATCATAAAACTGTCAAAACTTTATATGAACAATTCATCTTAGAGTATAAATGTGAAATATCTATGAAAAACTTGATCAAGTTAGCTGTACCTGTAACCTGCTGCTTCAAAATATTGATAATCAGGACATTTAGTGGAATGATGATTTGCTCCATCTCCATATTGTGTATCTGAGGTTTGGACATTTCGATGTAAAAGTGCATTCAAACTGTAAATGATTATTTATGAAGGTACTTTGCAGCCATCTGTTTTAGGTTCCACAACCTCACACAACTTCACCTAGCTACCACAAAAATGTTCAAGAGAATGCAATTAAAGGTGTTAAAATAGAAGGTCTTATAAAATTTTACAATCTTTTAGTACATGATGTGAGAATAATTGCACTCAAACTTTTATACTTACCTGGTCCAATTTTGTAGGGAAGCTAAAAATATCATCCCTTAAAAGAATGAGTTTAGGCAGAGTGATAATCTTCATATATGTCACAGGCCAAGAAAACTTCCAACATTTGGGTTACAGACTTACAGTAGCCTAGTATAATATATATGTTATAGCTGTTCCAGTTTTCAAGATATTCAGCTAATAAATGCTATATATACATATGTGCAGTCTTGAATTCTGACAATGGTCCTTGAAAGCTAAATTGTAGATTATATCAGCTCTTCAGATGACATATCAACAAAGTGTTATTTGTGACTTAAAGTACTTAATTGTTTGCAGCTCTTAACCCTTGTTTTTCCATTCTGTAGTTGGTGTACGTGACTTTGGTCAAAGTTCAGTAGTTTAAGGTACTGTTGTTTGTTTTAATCACTAATCAGATTGAAAATACAGGTCTTTTAACACCAAATAAAAGTTTTAGTTATTTGACAATAACAGTGGTCTGTATGCTCAAATTGATTGATATGAACTATTTCATGCAATCTGCTATCAAAACAATTTTGTGAACAATTCTCTTTAATATGGGTGTGGACTGAGTAGTCTATTTAGATGCACTCAACAATTTAACTGTATTAGCCAAAAGATACATCTATCTGCCTGTCTGCAAAAAGTCTCTCTGAACTATAGAAATTTGGTAAGGTCCAAGCTATTCTATTCTATCTAAAATTTTAGTTTTCATTGGAATAGTGAGTACATAGTATCATTTTGAAGTTGTATAACTGAAGTTTTCAATTTTAATTTTTTGTTTTGAAATTTTTCCATATTCCATTAATTACAGGTTGCTATTTTACTGTATTCATATGTTAATTCATTCCGAAATTTGCATTATAATGAAAATAACAGTGTGACATACGGGACATTTGAAAATAGATCTAATAGCCTGCGGCATGAATCAATTGAATAATGTTATTGGAGAACTTGAACACCCTTGCTTCCAGTAATTTTGAGAAAAAAAAGTTGACTTTTATTAATTAATTAATTAAAATAGTTATGCTAGTTAGGTAGATTCCAAACACCATTGTCTGGTATGTCACAATTTCAGTTTATTTTTTAGGTGTTAATAGGGACAAACAATTTTTTTATATTCTGTAAAGTTCTTATGTATGCTGTTACTCACCAAAACCTCGCAATGTTTTTTTAAATTATGCTTAGTAGCTTACTACAAATTATATTTCAAATTAAAAAATGTGAAGTCCGGGACAAAAAGTGACAAATACTATTCAATTTGACAGGTGCTTCAATGGTGATTTCTGGTGGAAACATTTTCCTTTTCTGGTTGATAGTGTCATGCATTAAATGGATACTTCAACTGTGTTGTTCACTATTTAAACTGATTTTGTGTATGGACTGTACTGCATAGAATCTGATAAAGGCTTTACATGCCTGAAAGCCAAGGTCAACATGATAAGGAATTTAAAGTATTGATTGATTACCAATCTGGATGTGGATAAACCATCCAGAAACCAAATTGTAGGTGGCAGTAATGCTCCCATCTCAGCATCTAAATCCTGAGCAACATTGACAGTAACTGAGGAAGGTTTCAAGGCTGTTCAATCCAGATTTTAATACTAAATATGGTAAACTAATACCACTGCTAACTCTGCACCATAGTTGACTATAGGACAGTAGCTATGTAGTTAAGATGATTGGAAAATATTTCTATCTCATTTTTGTTAGCTCCGTAAAGAAACACTTTTTAAAGGATTAGTTGTTTCAGTGATATTGATGTTTCTTGCACCAGTATTTAAACGCCCCTTTGTGTAGAAGATCTAGGCCTACCACTATTTGTGTTCTATTTCATTACTGCCAAAGTGATGGAAGATGATACCAATTAATCATGGGGGAGGGGGTTGTATTCAGTAACAATGCAATCTGATCAAATTTGATGTAAATAATTAGTCTTACACTTGACGACCTCCAAAGCTAATTTTGGTTTTCCGAACAGAAATTTGGTGACCTCATACCACCGGATGATCATAAATTTTTACCCAGCTACAGTAGGTCTAGAATTTCATTACACTATTTAAGTAGGTAGTTTCTAGACTTACAGTATTAAAGTTGCCCATTATTATGAAGCAATTCACAAAGCTCTGGATAAAGTTCACTCATTTTAAAATATCGCAACCTCACAGGACAAGCTGTCAAAATTGGAGTAATGTATGGAAAATTTCCTTTAACTTTTTCCCATGATATCACCTTTTAATGATCAATTCTTCAGAAAGTGATAGTTGATTGAATTGCCCTTAAACCCTTATTGAGAAAAGAAACCAAATATTGAATAAAGCACGTAAGTTAGAAATGTAAAACCTGAAAATGACCGATACAGGAAGGAAGGATATGAGATAGACGTTATTAGAGCTCAGCTAAGGAAACATAGTGGACAATTTGAAACTATGTTAATGCTAACGATATATGAGTCAGAGTTCAGAACCAAATATGACTGGTCATGAAATATAATATATATACAGCAAGATTGGCAAGTATTTTAATTAGTAGATCTACTTTGTAGTTCAAAGTGATTAAAAGTAACTTCACACTCCACATCAATTTGTGGGCTAATTTATGTTGATTGAAAGCAAATTGTTTTACTTAAATTCAGAATGTGATTGGTACATACATGATACATCCATTGATTCCTTTCAATATATATCTTTGTCAATTATCCTTCTAGATTATCCAAAACCCGGTAACTTCATTTTAAGAATGAAGATGTGATCATGGAGAAGAGAGGAACACAAGATATCTAAAGCGACCGGTTCTGCGTCGGTTGTGAAGACAACTGCTCAAATCTGAAAGGGCAAAATGAGTATATTTGAGTATCGTTTTTGAAACGAATTAATGCACAACTTGAGCGTCCAGGATGGCTCATGTACGAGGACAACAACCGCAGAGGCTGAGCTCTGGAAGGGTAAGACGAGTCAACATGGAACCTGGATTTCAAACTAGAGGCAGATACTCCAAAAAGAGGAAAAAAACAGTTCTGGTTTTAGGTGTGGCCCAAATGATCCTGGGATTAGTTATAATAGGAGTCAGTTTCTCTGTGTTTGCTCTGACGTCAGCCAGCCGGATTCGTCATGCTAGTCCTTGCTGGGCAGGGTTTGCGGTAAGTTTAAGGCTGGGTGGGGTTTGCGGTAAGTTTAAGGCTGGGTGGAGTTTGCGTTAAGTTTAAGGCTTTTAAGATGATTTGGGTGTGTAGCTCTGTGAAACACTGTCTGGCTTAGTTTGTCTGCAAGATATAATTTTAGTCTGACATTGACGTTTGTCACAGGGTAGTCACTTAAAGGTTTTCAAAGAAAATATAGTTACTGTACTGCTTCCGTTAGACTAGTTAGGAAGTTCGGCTCGGGTAATTGATGTGCAACATCACTAGGTGGTCCGAACTTTGTTACATTATTAATGTTAAGCTGGAAATGATGTTAGCTTACATGAAAGAGTATCCATATATAGATAACAATACCTGACAATGTGGATGTATTGGTTTCATAATTGAGCTTGATTGCTGACACTTATAGCCTCACATTCTCAAAAGGAGTCATTAATTACTGTGCACTCTGACATGCTATCATTATCAAGAGTTATCCTACTCTCTGGTCAAAAGGGTACATGAATGGCAATTGTCATTTTTACAACCATGTTCTTTTTCTTTTCATGTGAAAATCATTTCTTTTGTACAAATAACACATTTAATGGAATGTTCTACATGAATGACCTGGTCTCATACATGAGCTTCTGTAGCTAAATACTTATGTACAATGGCTAGTTCTATTACCAAGGTATATAAAATAACACTATGTGGTGAAAGTGAAACATACTGTAGTGTCTGGTGTCAACTTGATCAAGATTGAAAACATTAGTAATGTTTGTCACTTTGCAGGAAGTAACTCATAAGGGAGTTGATGAGTCAAAGGGAAATACATATTTATTTAAAAGACACATTTTGTCAGATTAACCTTGCTCTTAAAGTGTCTCTGTTCAGAAGAGTAGATTCTATTACAAGATGGCTCTTGCAGTTTCAAGGAAGCTTAATTTGCCTTCCCTGAACTTGTCAAATCTAATTTGTGTAGCTCTGAATTTTAGTCGGGAGGTAATTACAGCCAGGGAGAGCATCAGCTACCGCTCTAGCTACTGTATCCTTACATAAACAATAGAATCGTACCTCTAGATATTACCACAAGTAGGAGAGAGCATTTAGGTAAATTAGTATGGCAGTGCTTCCAATGCTGGCCAGCATCAAATGGATTGAGAATATATAAGTGTAACCATGCGATTCTTAGATTGGCAAGAATCATAGAGATGAGCAGATTGTAGGTAGATTAGAGAACACCTGATTGGCTCATCTTTAATTTCCATGTCAGGCCTTATCAGGAAATTGATGATGACTGTATTCTCCTGAGTCACAGCACCGACAAAATGCTCACAAATATGATGACGGTATCAAAAGTAGATGTTTTTGATCTACAAATAAATGATACATGAAGACTACTTAAACTCCACTCTTATCTGACTCCAATCTACATTCCAAGCTACCTTATCCTACTGTACAGGACGGAAACGGTTTAGCGCTGAAACCCCCTATATTGGGCAGTTACTCGATTCCTAGAGTGGCGCTATATAAATTTACATTGTTATTATTATTATATTGCACTGGCGGGAACCCCCCATATCCACATTCTCCTCCTTCCAAACCCACCTTTCAAAAGACAACAGTCCATATACACTGCCTGTAACTGTGTAGTGTATATTGCATGTTTACATTCCATACACTGCCTGTAACTGTGTAGTGAATATAATTGCATGTAATACAATTATATACACTGCCTGTAACTGTGTAGTGTATATTGCATGTTTACATTCCATACACTGCCTGTAACTGTGTAGTGTATATTGCATGTTTACATTCCATACACTGCCTGTAACTGTGTAGTGTATATTGCATGTAATACAATTATATACACTGCCTGTAACTGTGTAGTGTATATTGCATGTTTACATTCCATACACTGCCTGTAACTGTGTAGTGTATATTGCATGTTTACATTCCATACACTGCCTGTAACTGTGTAGTGTATATTGCATGTTTACATTCCATACACTGCCTGTAACTGTGTAGTGTATATTGCATATTTACATTCCATACACTGCCTGTAACTGTGTAGTGTATATTGCATGTTTACATTTCATACACTGCCCACAAGTGCCCAGTAACTGTGTAGTGTATGTTTACATTCCATACACTGCCCAGTAACTGTAGCCATACAAATATCAGCAAGTGTTATTTTGTGAGCCTTTAACATTTTACACTATTAGGGTTAGTTTATTTGTTTCACTGATTTCTGATCCTCTGTTTGTTAAGTTCTTAACTTCCTCAGTCTGATCATCTGATGTAAGGTACAGTTGCTGGACACCTTTGCAAGTTCTTAGTCTACTACATTATTGGCAAAGGCTTCCCAGTCAATACATGTATATCACCAACTGAAACTGCAAATGTTGCCTTTATTTGTCCATGGTTTAATTCCCCAGTTGACACTTTCTGCATTTATATTAATACAGTATTCCTGTGCATTCTTTATTACATTCCCCTTTGTCCAGTATCATCAGTGTGGTTTATTGATATTCTTTCCAGACTGGAGAATGTTTGACATGTTTTCTGCTTGAATATGATATCCAGTCCAATCCTTTGTGTCTCATATTGAACTACTACAATGTCAGGCAGCTGGTTGTGTTTGGTACTATTGTCACTAACATGACACATACACCCTCACCTGCTGCTGTATACAGTACTAGATGATCCTCTCACTTACACTCAACGATGCATTATTCTTGTTGTATGATCAGTGTGGAGTAATACATACCCCATTAGTTTTCTCTATTCCACAATGGTTCAGTTAGCTAGGCCTACTACATTACATTTGCTATGAAGTGTCTAAGACACTGTGCGATTAAAGTATTGATGTTTGGTTTCAGAAGAGTTTCAAGTTAACACTGATCATGGAGGAGTCATCTAAATGGCAGTCTTTCTGCCTCTCCCATTAAAACAGAATCAGTGTGTTGATAGACATTTACCATAGTGTTGAACTTAAAAGCAGTTAACTGGCAGTGTTGAATGAGTGTATATAACGTGAATGGCAGGAAGCATAATGCTGCAAATGAAACCAGCTGCGTTCAAGTAGCATTTTCTGTTTATTTTTGGTAATGTTGCAATTACTAATTCATACTAACCTCTGCTCAGTTACAACAAAGTTCTTTCATTACCTTGACTTATGTTAAGTGTTGTTTCATGAAGAATTTCTTTTGAAAAACTGATTTTAACCTTTGAGTCACACTAAAATGCACAAGTATCAGAGCCAAATGTTTATGATAAAATATTTTAGCATTAGTTATTTAATAATTCATATTTACTTCATGAAAATATATTTATGAAGGAAGGTATCTTATTTTAGTAGGTTTCATGAAATTGGGGACAAACTTTGAGCAAACATCATCTTTAGTATCAGTTCGTGCCTGTCCTGGTCAACATTGCAAATGGCCATGTTTGTCATCCATCCCATTCTATATATAGATCAGTGCAGTCTTAATATTGGATAAGGACCCTCGGAATGTGTCATTTCCCTTATCAAGAATAGAAACAATTGGCTTGATGATGGCTATGCAGCGGATGGATTCGTTGGTCTCTCATCTCTGTTCTTCCTCTGTAAATTACTAACTGATCATGACAAATGATGTTTGATGAGCTATTGGAAGGCACATCATGAATGTGACTAAACAAATTAGTTATAAACAATTAACAACATTTTAACATGAATTGGATGTGATTCACCGTTATGGGTCATGTAAATTAAAGTGTTCAGCTAAAGCATTTGAAAGTGGGACAGTAAGAGGTTAACAAATAACAAGTCAGTTAGTCAATCAGTGATGAGAACTACTAAAGTTAACAATGATTCACATAGAATGATGGTATTATTATAGCACTTAGCTAGACATGGATCCAAAGGTGGGGTGTGAAGGGGGTTTGGGTAGGACCACCAGATATTCCCTACAGGAGGATCCACCCCTAAATACTGCACATTGGACATAGCTACATAACAACATTACCCTGTTACTCTGTTGCTAGTTTATCAAGTAATGATATCATGTTGTTTCAATGTGTTTGCACATCGACAGACACATCCAACTTACTGAATAGCATTCTGAAAGAAACTTGGTGTATCTTGGGACCCTCATCACAATGTTGGGTAACACATAGTTGTTTGCCTGTTTTGAAAAGTATTAGCAATAGAGTGTAGTAACTGCATGAAAATTGCTGAATGATCAAAGTGGACAAGTTTCTGTAAGTAGACCACTTCATTGCAGTCAATATTTTAACATAATTGATATTGAATGTGTTACAGTGTGTGTGTTGAATTCATTGCACGCTGCTATCATGGCTTTATAACCACAAGATTGCTGGTGTGTGATGACTCATATGGTCAACAAGATCCTTGGTCAGATGGTTGAAGGTTCTTTTTACTCAACTTGCAGAGTAATTAGGTTTAGTTCAAGGAATCCTGGCTTCCATGGAGTATTAAATTGGTGATTGCCTTGAGCTGACAGTCTAAACGAGATCCAGGAAGCTAACACTCAATGCACTGTTGCTCTTCCTTTGCTGAAAGATGAAAGCAAATTTGATCACAATAAATTGAAAGTTCCTGATTAAGGATAAACTAGAGTAAAGGAATACCGTAATCAATGTACGTGTTTCAGCACCTGCCAAGTAAGGCTTTTATTGAGCTGTAAAACTAAACAAAATGGTGGCCTTGCACCCTACAACATGTGTAATTTGTTTGATCCTGGGTTAACGACAGGAATTGGCTTTCAGTTAATCAATGTGCAGAAAATGTAAATTATTTAATCACTAAATCCGGTCAATGTTTGCACCAGGTAAATATTTTATACTTAGTTGCCTGGCCATCAAAGTCCCATAGTGACCCAGTCCCACCATTTCTGCCAATGTCGGAAAATATGTGTGCACAAGCAATGCAAGGCAATCCTTACTGAACTGTAGATTGTCCCAACCAGACCATCCCGCACAGTGCGTGTATCATGGTAGTTGAATAGTACTCCAGAACATGTGATGCTTGTTGTTGCACATTTGAGGTATTGAAAGTAAATTCCATGTTATTTGTGCTTTCTGTGTAGATAAGATCTGTATGTTGGTTTGTATGTGAACTTTGAATGTACATAGTCACTTGTTATTGTTAAGCATCTTCCTTTATACATTCAAGGTACATTTGAATGCTCAGTATGAAGCACACACACCTTGTCACCAGATTTGTTTCATCTCCTTGCTGGAAGCAAAGGAACTTAGCAGTCAGATAACTCAAACAATGGAGTGATGGATATTTGTCATACTTGCTATGTAGATGTACATATTATAAGAGAAAAGGTGTGCCCTATAGTTTTTGGTGTTGATCTTATGAAAATTAATGAGGTTATGGGATCATTAAATCTTTACATTGCAATAACTCTGTAACCTGAAGTTGGATTGTTGCCAAACTTGGTGTACAGTTGTTGGTAAATAGCTGGTACATGTAAGCTTAACTTTTTTGGGACAATCTGGGCCCCCAAAAATTTTGAACCCCAGTGTTTTGGCTGGGTGGGCCCTAATGTTATTTCCACCCAAATGCAATTTGAGACACATTCTTTGGGCCAGGCTAACCCTAACCCGTATTGAACCCTGGGATTTTGCGCTATATAAGCACCGTTGTAATAATAATAATAACTCTGCATCTGGGTCGAATAAAATTCAGATCTGAGTACCATATTAAAGAGCATAGAACTTGTAAACACTGGTGTGTTTAAAACTGATTGTATGGAGCAGTTGTGTCTCACTAACAAACAGCATATATACTGCAGAAACATGACAGCCTGGGTACTTAGTTGTAGACTAGATTCTGGGAAGTAAAATCATTTCAGAGTGTATAATACTTAGAAGACAGTGTTCTTTGGTCAAACATTCAGTTCTTTCCAATTAACTTTATATTGTACCCACACATTTTGATCTTTTCAAGGTTAAATTGCATTTATCTGCAAATTATATTAAAATGCTAAATTTCCTTAAGCATTGTCATCTCATTGGAGTTACAAAAATAAATAAATTATGTGTTTAGTACTGTTGAATATTCAGCAGATGGTCTTGCCATGAAGACTGCTTCATGGAAATGTTGGTTGAATCAGGGATAGGACTGGTGAACTAACCATTTTCATGTTTCGGTTGTATTTTATGTTGGATCGCAACTTTGGATGATTCTAACCAAGCTATATACATGTCACTGAATGCCCAATAATCTAAATAAAGGATCACATTTACTTTGTGTACTTGCTTACCTGTCTCCTCACAATGTTAGCACTTTCACTACCATGTCTAGATTGAACTGGTAACCTTTTAAGTTTTAACACTGTGCACCCTCTTATAACTGGTCATTTTGGGCATATTTCGTTTGTTTTCATATACTGTATATTTGTTTATAGAAATTTGCCAAATCTTGATTGTCAAGTTTGGAACTGTATATAAGACAAAACAAATGGTTTGGTTTACTATAATCTTAATGTAACTTCTTCAGTCAATGCAACATAGCATTTGTAGTTGTTAACTTGTACCATATTGAAACCCAGTCAAAGCATGTGTGCCAGTACATGCATGCATCTGTACTAGTATATGTATGCATCAGTACTAGTACATGCATACATCTGTACTTATATGTATGCATGTGTACTAGATGTATGCATTCATCTGTACTAGTATATGTATGCATGTGTACTAGTACATGCATTCATCTGTACTAGTATATGAAAGCATGTGTACTACTGTAGTACATGCATGCATCTGTACTAGTATATGTATGCATGTGTACTAGCACATGCATGCATCTGTACTAGTATATGTATGCATGTGTACTAGTACATGCGCGCATCTGTACTAGTATATGTATGCATCAGTACTAGTACATGCATACATATCTGTAAATTATGCAAAGGACCGGTGAGCACTGTCTCTATGAACAAACTTACATGCATGTTGACTTGTTGAAAGAGAAACTAAGTTGCTCATTCTTTGCATACAGTCTTAGTCCTGCAGAAAACAGTATTTCATCAAATAATTATATAGTATCTCTATTAAAACTCAAAACTTAAAGTGATGATTTAGGCCATGATGATCTCGGGATTGGTTTGTGTATGTAGGCTATATAATGTGGCTTTACTAACATTGTAATGTATTCACACTCTTTGTTCATATTATCTACTTTGAGAGGATCTACCATGCCACAGTCCTTTGTTGAAGGCATCTTTAAAACTGTTTAGCTTTGACTGTCCGTAGCAGAAGAGTGAAAACAGTCACTTCTCATAACCACAACTTTGCACGCACATCTCATCCGTGTAAGATATTCTGTAAAGAATGTGTGTATACCAGCGTACGTCACACCTTGGGTTGAATAGTATTGTGTCTTGAGGTGTTCAAGGTTAAATTTAAGGCTATATCAAGCCAGATATAGAGTGGTCACTCAACCAAGACTGAAAGGCAGAACAAATTCATGACAAGTTTTACAGCAGTTGATATCGATCTGCAGCTGACTGTACCAATTATTGGCTCACCAACTGCTGTATCATCTTATATTGAAGCATGAGTTGGCTTTTTTGTACCATATTTCTGAATGATTAAGGATCTAGTGCTTGTCATTAGTGTGGTTAAAGTACTCCCATGAATGTATGCATATGATCGTTAACAATAACTTGGAGTAAAAGCTTTAGTTTTAGATCACATCCTGTTTAATACTATTATGATATCTACATTTAAATAGAAGTTTGTGCAGTGTGGTTCACTTTCTTTCCACCATGTTATCTGAATCAACCACATTATAAACTACAGTCAACAATTTCCTTTCAAATGAAACTATTGAATGTATTTTCACATTCCTGATTCTTCAGTTTAATCTGCCACGTAAACTACTTGAAAATTACATCAATAGGTTGACAGTTACACAGCATTGTATGAACATGTCTGTATGCTGTAGTAAGCGAGAGCTTGACGATGAGAATATATGGAGAGCTCTGTTAATAACCTTTCAGTTGATAGTACTAGTAAACCATCACAATTGTTCTTCTTAATTCTTGTTTTTCAGCCTGAGGTATATTTAGCATTGAGCCATGCAAGTCTTGCCAGGCAGGCTTCCGACCTTGACTTTTTTTGTTTCACATTATAAATTTTCAATAGCACTGTACTGCATGCTTTCAGTTGGTACAGCTGCAGTTAAGATAACACACAATAGAGACCACTGGTACATGAAACATGCGTGGTATGTACAATCAATGTCGTAAGATATAAATATAGCCAGCATAGTAATTGATGAACCCTTAGAAACATTGTGCTGTCTTGTGAAATGACTTTTCATTTTGGCATGGCTTTGAGTATTAGTACCAGTTGTGTACTACATATATGAGTAGAATTTGATTTGAAGAGTTGGAACTTGGAAACATAGATGATTACCATAGAAGAAGTGTTACAATAAGTGTCCTGTATACATAGATATGTTTGTTTGCGAAACATTCCTGTGTCCGTTGACTTGTTTATAACCCAAACTTTAATTTGCTCATTCTTTACATGTATAAGGGTTAATTCCTGTGGACATGAAGTACCTGATATTAATGTGATTGTAGGCCCCTGTCAACACTGAAAAGGAAGACTAAAGGCATGTTGTGTCATAATGTTGTCTTGAGATTCTAACCACCAGTTCATGTTCAATCATTTTCAAACAAACATTTCACCCCTACGCAGCATCACAATGCACAGGTATTGTCCCCGGGAGCATCTTGCACCTGTTCCCAGTAAAGAAACAATTTATCTGTCTTCAGTGGCTTGTGTGTTGCATCTTGATGATTGCTTTTCAAGCAATATTCCCAGAAGGCTATAGGTGTTTCCTGTGTAATGTTACATGCTGATTCATGGTACAGTAGGAGTCTTACTTGACATTGGCTGTATTTATAGGGTTGATGTCATTGTAATAGCCAACACATAATAAAGTGATGTGACACATTTGTATGTATCTCTCAGATGGTATCCCTTAAGTATATATGGTATCCCCAGTGGATGATCCCAGCCAATAATAGTGCACATGGTCATATATATTGATTGATTCCAATTACAATCAAATAGAAGTCAAGTGATCTTGAAAATTGGAAAGGTTCTAGGTCAGATTTGTTATAAAATGTGGTTAATTTTGGAAGAGAAAATTTTTGTTATGTATACTTGGATGTTCTGTGCACTTGTCTCTCTCTGAGTCGTAACTCTTCTTGTCATAAGTTGTAACTCTGCTATTGTTTGGTCTTAACTTCTATTTACGGTCCAGCTTTATAAATTGAAGCAATTGCTCACTCTGTCAGTAGATGTGCACTCCATCAATCACATCCTCTTCTCAATCTGTTGGAGGGGAACTAGGCTTCAATAACTGTCAAGGGTCATTTTCAGACTTTGCGAGTATATCTGGAGGTGGCTTTCTCTGTTTTTCCTTTCTTATGGATCAAGTTGAAATTGCATTCCTTGTCATTTTGATCAACTTGTGAAGATAACAAATTTATTGGGGAATGAATAATAGTGAAAGGGTAATTTTATACTGACTTTGCATAATACTATGTTAATTTATTCAGCTTTCATTGATAATTCACTTTTATATTGACTTTGTAGAGAATAAAATGTTGCAAGAGGTTAATATGTTTGATTAATTTATCTGCAAATCTGGCGATTCTTACATCTTTTCTATAAACCGACTAAGTTCCAACATTTATAAACCCCTGGCTTCACTGCCTGTGACTTGTACTGACAATTCTAGTCGTTAACCAATTGTTGTTTACATCATGGTAATTTACACTCCCTTTGTTTTGAGTGTTAGTTGTGGTGACAAGAATTTAATGGGACAGGATCTGTTTGTCATCAGAATGTGGTCAGTTTTGATGGTGGTGGTCTACCTACTGTATGGTCTCTTATATCCTTCCTGTGTGTTGGTTACTGTATTCACTATCAGCACAGTAGAAACTGTACAGATTACATACTCACCAGCACTGGTTTGTGCAAGAACAGAGACTTATCTGATGAAATCAGTCGTGAAAGAAGAAGACATTGAGTACCCATTGAAGTAGGGATACAGTAGCCTGCTTAAAAAGTTGCTACATCTTTGAGGATATTACTATAGAAGGTTCAGTAGTCATTCTATCTCAGAATAGTTGAAAATGTAAGCACATAAACACTCCTCAACTGTTTATTTTGGCCCCAAGTGCCTCTGTAACACACTCTTTGTCTTATAATGAATGTTGCATATTAATTCTGTGGTTTATTGTTTCTGCTGCCCACAGAAAGTGAAAATGAGCTTTTTAAGGGAGTGAACAACTTCCTGGTTGACACTACCAGCAGCAACAATTTCCATTTTAAAGAGGTTATGAAATGAAAAAAAAATTCTTTATCATCGTATTCTGTACACTCGTAGCTTTCCAATGATACCCAATTTGTGTCAAACGAAGCTTGCATCCTCG
>JAIPMN010000355.1:1885-31733 GCA_020650975.1 Apostichopus californicus
CTCCCCCCCCCCCCCCAAAAAATCATCAACAAAAACAATTGAATTTCTTCTAATTTTGATATATAATTCAAAATATAACTGATTCATAATGCATGTGGTATAACTTAGACATTGAAATATATTTCTGCTTTGGATCATACTTAAAATATCAGTATTTTACTTTCTATATAGTATAATTATTTGTCAACACGTGTAGCATATTTAAATAGTAGACATATCCGGTATAGTTTAGAACAAAAAAAGTTCAATTTTCTTAAAATAAATGTTGAGAATGACCATTTTCCGTTATATTATTCAAGTTATATTATTTGATAAAATATCATAACAATGCTGGTCACTTGAACTTGAAAAACAATAATTTGTTTTCTTTCAAACGATGCCGGGAAACAAAATGAGACTCTTTGCAGTTGATTAATGAATTACAATTAGGAAAAATATTTTTTGCGACAACTTCATAGATACAAGTGCCATTATTACCCAACTACAGGTTCATTGCATTAAAAAAAATCATAGTGAAGGTCTAGGTCAAATCAATTGCAAGTTTGTTTTGAATAATAGCCTTTTTGATATGTTCGGTAAAAATGTTGACAAATACGTTTTAGATCTTGCATTATTTTCTTTCAGGAAAAAACGTTGTTGTTTGGTCATCCAATAGGGTATCAAAAAGGTGATAATCGTATTTCTTACATTAATAACTATATAGGTAATTAACAGAATATTTGGAAAGTAAGAAACTGATATATTCATGTTTTGCTGTTTAATGAATATCTGTGTTTCATAAAATGATAGAAGACAAAGGCTCCATTAATACATTATTATCATGCGTGGAAATTTTGATGTTACATGACATGAATGCTAACTACGGTACGCTAGAACAATAATCGGCTAATACTCTAAGAAATGATCGTATAAAAAATCAAACTCTTCTGGCGTCAACCAATATTTTATTTGTCTATTTGCTGTCCAACAAGAACTTTGAAAGGTCATACGTGACCCCCCCCCCCCGCCCCTTTCTATCTGAGTGTACCAGAAATTGCTTTAAAAAAATCTAAAGTAAGCTCTCCTGTGGAACCTAACCTTCCGAAGTATACTCCCAGACAATCAGCAACATTACTGACCGTTAATTCACTTTCTAGCATTTCTGAGGAGGCTAGAAAGGGGAAGGGGGGGGGGGGGGAATATTGATGGCCTTTCAGTTTAAACATAGGCACTGTTCTGAGCTTCGAGGAGTTATCAGGAAGTTGGAACTCAATAAATCTGACCGTGATTATCATGTTTATAAAGTAAGCAATAATACTAGCCTATTGCAAAATTCTTCATCACATCCAAATCTAAAATGTGTGTTACTTTATTGACTATTTGGTCGAGTTTTGTACCTAATAAATACCTTTTGTAAATTACATTGAAATATGCCCTATAATTTTTCTTTGCAACGCATCACACAGTGAACCTGCAAGCACAGCTTGTGGTATCTTGCATTGGGCTTCCTCGTCGCTCGAGGTGAAGCCAGGGAGGTGGTGTCTTATCAGGAACTACGAATAGTAAAGAGGACCAGCTGGTCTAAACTAGTATTACTCACCTCCTCCAAGTTCGCCACAGATTCGCCGCTCTAATATCACAAGACCCACGTGACGAAAACCTCTCTTATACTCGCAGCTCCAAAAATGAATCGAAGCAAAGTTACAAAGTTCAACATGAACGAATTCAATCAGCCTGAGATATGAAAGCTACATCCGACATCACAATAGTCGTTAACAACATTGAAGATACCAAAAAGAGACCCCCCCCCCTATAAGCTCCTCCAGCAACTTCGCAAAGGACGATCCAATGAGTGCAAAACATCAGACTATAGTAACAGCTCCCACCCGCCCCCCTTCCCCACCCCCCCAAAAACAAAGACAAGAAATCGTGGTTTCATTTTCAATCAGTTTCACAATTAACGTTATAAGTTATACGGAAACACAGCACTATGGTACACACATTTCTAATACAAATACGTAACAAATTCCTGGGATTCATTGTAAATATTGTATCACATTGTCTTTGTCTATACATTATCAACATATAAAATTAACTGACACAACTGCCTTACCGTGAATACAATTGCGAGATTTCCAAAACGTTTATAGATTTTGGAAAAGAGCACATTCTTTTTGTCTTTTGTCCATTTTTTGCTAGAGAGGGATTTATTCAGTTAACAGCCACACTTTCTTGAAATTCCATCTCTGCCGATTTGTAGGTTGTATCGAATGAAAATTGGACGTGCTCCCTGGTTATATGGTATATCGTACTGAGGCGTCCCAGATAAGAAACGGTTATATAAGGATCGCCACAAACCATGGGCTGGGTAGCTCAGTTTATAGCATCATATGGCTTGCCATACTGAGGTCACTGTCCCGAATTCCATGTATCTAGCCCAAAAATTGTCTGTGATCTTTTCCATCGTTTATAGTTTTCCAGTCACCTTCCGTTATTCATTAACATGCATTTGTATTTTGTTAGACTTTGATGATTAAAAGTGTGCCTAAAAACCTGCTTAAAGTTATAGCTTATACGTTATTTCTACATAAACACATCAAACGGTAGACATTTCCCTAGACATGTTCTATTATACCTAAGCGTCATCAGTTATCAGCCCCTAATCATAGAATGATTAAATTATTGAAACTTTTCTCATAATGTATTCACCTTAAAGATATGACTTTTCAAATTATCTCAGGCACTGAGATTACCTCCGTGAGGTAAAATGCTTTGGGTTGACCGTAAAGTGCTTGTTTAGGATTGAGGTTCAGTGACCATTATTTCATTCATCTAGCATATCTGGGGCAATAATGTTAGTACATGAATGGAAGGCCATAGCCTCATGAACGCTCTACACACACACAAAAAGAGGGAGAATATCAAGCTCTCCAAATAAAGGTTTGACAAATTTATTTATTAAGATATAATGTTACACCTATCGCGTGCTTCTCTCATGTTCATAATTGATATATAGTCCCTAAACAGAGCAATTATAGGTATCAAAGAAACAATTAACTTGAGCCAGCTCTGGTTGAAAAAGTGTCTGGCGCCAACACATATCTTTTCCTTCGCCCGACCCCACGGAGAGCAGTTGACTATGTCGGTCAATGATACATAGTAAGTAGCAAACGAGGCCTTCTCGCTTCAACGATTAAATACCGCAAAGAGAATTCTATTCCTCCTGTCTCTCTCTCTCTTTAGAGTAATAGGATGTCCAATGCAGTTCTAAACTTTCATGATTGCAGCCTTGATCTCCCAATTAATGAGACACTGGCCCTCTCTTCTCTAAACCGGTTGAACGACGACCCTAGCTGCCCCGAGGGTAGGAACTCTAGACGAAAATATACTGCCTCTCCTGACATGTCTCTCTCGACCCTTTGTAACTGATCCCGCTATATACACCTCACCAGTATGTAATACACGCTGTATAACTCTGTTTGGATATCTCAAGGACCCGACAAAACCTTGCAGGGAAAGAAACCTAAACCGATGATAGTGTTTCTAATTTAGGATGACATTCCGTGATAGCAATTAGACATAGATTTGAACCTAACATCATCTTAGTATATTGATAACCGCTTTTATCTGGGCGGCTCCAGAATCAATATGTGAAAGGGATCGAGAATTTGTCGATGCGGGGAAATATTAAATCTTGCTATGCATAAGAGTTGTTATACATCAACATTATCACGTGACTAGGATGTTAACGGGGACTTAATCATCTGGACAATCATTGGTATAAATACATGTCTGCGACTAAAGTAGGGCACCTTTAACAATGAACATGCATAACATCCAACTAAAGCCCCTTTCACATTTTCCGGGATCGCGCGACTGGCCTTGCAGGATCGGGGCTACGGGCGCATCCGACATGATCCGTGGTTCGATCCGGCATGATTCGGGATGATCCGTAGCTATCCGTGGCAACCCGTACCGATCCGTAGCGGCCTTTCGATCCGTGGAAAAGTTTTCAACATGTTCAAATATTTTTCTAGTCCGACCACGGATAAAAAACGTTGTGGACCATTAGTGCTTCCCTAGTGAGCCGTGATCACGTGATCGGTGACGGATCCACTACGGGTTGGTACGTATGGTACATATAGGCACGCACAGTAACGGATCCCGCCAAGTACGTATGTACTACGGATTGATACGACTTGCTAGGGGGTTGGTACGTGTTGGAAAGCGCATAGTTGTGTAACATATATCATTCATCACATGTCACGGTTTACCCTTTTTGCATGAATATATCATTAACCTTTTGTCCGGGGTCACATTTGTTACGGACAGCGGTTTACACTCTAGAGTGATAAATTTCATACCGAGCTCCGTGTTCAACCAAAGTTGATCATTTTACCAAGAAGATCCGAAGCAGGCCTCGGGATCAGAATAAGGATTTGATGTGGACCTGCCGTGTTCGACCAGGATTCAGGCCACTTTTTTCAGTTCGATGGTAAGTCAAGTCCGTTGTGATATATTACCAATCGAAGAAACTATGTACACATGGAACGTGGGAATTTAAAGTTCTTGACGTTTAACACCGCCGTTGCATTATTTCTACTGCGCATGCGCAAAATGCAGATGAACTGGAAAACTCTCCGGTAGGATAGGATTCAGTTTAATGAATGTTGAAGGTTGAATGAAAGTCTCAAGATTTTGTTAACTCATTAACCCTTGTCGTAAAGAAGTGGATGGATGAAATGGGAGATATCACCAATAAAGCAGAACCAATGAGTTGTGTTATGTACAAAATAAATATGTAAAGTAAAACAGGCTATGACACCTCCAATACGTGTACTTATTAGTAAATATTAAATCTATAGTGACATATCATGACATCACTTTAAGGTTTATCTGTAAAAGATGAAAGGCTCGAACTTACTAGTTGTACAACAAAATGGAATCTTTTGGTTGGTTGTCGACCACGATCAACGAATGGTTTAACTCACCGTGAAGTGCTTTCAAGCCAAAGATGTAAACTCTTATTTTGCTCCCAGAAAAGAAAAGAAAAAAGATAGCAAGGGTACATGTATACTAACAAGCCATGATAAATTGATGATGAAAGTCGAACAAAGTTTACAAAGAAGACACTATATCATATCAAAGTTTTACAGCCGTCTTGCTGACAACACTCAACACATTAAAACAAAGAATCGTAAATTTTTCTGTCCGACGTCTAAGTGGGAACAACGTCTCAGGATGGAAACGTTTAGCAGCGACTCTGTTTATGGTCCGGTGACAGCGAAACGAAAGATTTATTGCCACCGTGAACATAATGTTCTCGTAACATAGCCTTGCTACGATACGGGCTACTGCTAATAAACCAACTCCGGATAGAAAATGAAATCAATTTAGGGGTTTGAGACCAAAGGTCAAATCTAACTTTTGTTTATAGGAACTGATGATGCTCTGCAAAGTTGCTACATGATATTTGTCAGAGAATAACGACATTTATTTGTCTATGATGTAACTTATTCGCTCGAAGCTGCTGAACTGGGGAGACTGGTTCGATGGAAAAGGTAAACCACATTATTATAAAGTAACACTTTAGTTCGTTATGGCAGGAATATATAAAACTGAGTTTTTTTCAGTTTCTGCGAGGAAGCGCAAATATTTTTCTAGTGCAGTTACAACCCAACGCAAAATGCAAGTTGTTAAAACGTCGTAAACTTAACTTTACGTGTTACATTTACGTTGCTGTAACACATATAATTTGGCCGCTGCAGACATACCAGTCTACTTTACATAACAATTTCAATTCTCTTTCATTCTTCCTTGTTGTACCAATCACAAACGAATTCAGAATGGACATCTGTTGAACTTAGCAGGAAAACCAAGACGGGCATCCCCATAGGCTGTTGCAAAACTTGGCAAACGTTTGAACCCAAATAAAGGTATTAGCTAACGGTACCACGCTATGTCTGCTGGCCCGCCACTCTCAGGCACAAAACATATCAAGCAGCGGGGCGTGGAAATTGAAGCAGGATTATACAGGAATTTCCATTAAGAAAGTGTTTCTGAGTTAGCGCTGAATAAACAAACGGAAAATGTACAATGAAGGATACGTCCATTTCAATAAACATCAAACATTTCTTTCTGCGACCATTCAAAATACATTCATGTGACATAATATGCTATTGGTTTGTGTGTAACCCATACCATTAATACAACCTGTATCGAGTTTGATTCAGCCTTGCCTGTCAGTGGTAGATTTCAAATTAAAGATGACCAGTACTTGTTCTTATTACCCGTAAAATGCTGTAAATCACCCTCACAATGTTGTTTTAACATTGAAACAAAAGCCTTTTAATTTAACGAAGGGCCTGAAGTAAAACTTTAAAAGTTTAAAACCGGCATTAAATTGGTAAAATATGTTGACATATACGGAAAAGATACTCAAGCAAGCTGTTGATTAATTCATTTCGGGGGGTATGTTCTCGATGACATCGTGTCGTTAAAATCAACAACTATAGTCCGCGTTAAAGAACAGTAAAGAAATAAGCAAAACTTCCTCTCAATGAATCAGAAAGCCACAGGGTTATTGATTTCTTTGTCAAATTTATACAAAACAATTAAGATATATATGTCTCTGCATACACAGCGTGAAGTTTGTCCAAGCTTTATACGTTTGGAGTAATATACAAGGTTTCCAGACTTTGACCTCATAACATCACATGACCTTTCACCTCGACAAATAACATGGGGGATTTTGTACTCAGTTATATGACTCTACCTCTCAACCGAAATTCAACCACGACATACGTTTCACCTCACATGGTTCCTTAATATACAGCATCATCGTCATAGTAACAACCATCCTATGATGTACTTGTTACTGCATTCGTCTTTCATAGAAAAGCACTCCATCCACTGCAGGAAGATGTTTAGAGAACACTGTCTTGACATCTAGCCATTTCCTCTCTATACACGGTGGTGCAGTCTAACGTTGGGACAGTTGCGATGTGTAAAATATGGTTCATCCTGAAATGACTACCTATATCTATATGATCATTAAATTCGTGTTCAAGTTCCCGCCCCTGTATTTTGAAGAAGTTAGCGAGGACTGATCAAGGTTTTTCGACAGTTTGACCAACTACTTTTGTATCGCTGATGTTAAAGGGATTTTCGGCTTTCATTCCCCTTTTCTCTCACCATGGATGTAAGCAAGTATATGGCCTGATTTTTGTTGTTATTATTATTATTGTTGTTGTTGTCTGTTTATTCAAATGGCTTGTTCACCTGTCGTGTGCATTTAATCTGCGGTTAGTTTTGTTACGATTGTTCGGTCGAATCTTGTGTAAATCCGCAGAGCATTTACGCCACCGCTAAATATTATTCCCCCGTGGCCTCGTATAGAGAGCAACCAAACCCGCGCCAACTGTCGGGATGATTTACGATAAATGTCCTCAGAGCCAGGACAAACGGAAGCAATTGGTCCTCTCACTGCATCGTCCGTCACCTGCCAACTTAGTGCTCTTAATCCTTTAACAAATAATACCCCGTACCATGCACGTGAATAGTGAATCCATCAAAATAGAACAATAGCTGCATTTCCCAGTCAGAATGTTACGATGGTTGTACCATGGAGCTATAAACAGTATCTGTTTATAGCTCCATGGTTGTACACACTAACGCACAAGTATAACTATACAGCCTTGTTGAGGTGACAGCGAAGTCTAAAGATTTAAAAAATGTATAAAATACAAAGTAAGGAAACACACACGCGCACACAGGTTCAACTTTCATCTATAAAGATAGCTTGTTTCGTTCATGAGAAGTTGATTCATTCTAATTTGTTAAGCAGATTATTTTTAGTTGGTTGCTGTTTGTTTTTGTGTTTGTTTTTATTATTGTTTTGCTTTACTTTTATTTTGCTATGTTATATTTTATTTTGCTTTATTTTGTGAAGTATATTGCACAATATTCGATGATGCCAAACATCAGTAAGTACATGGACAACTGTCTTTGTTCTACGTTGTTTGTTAGAATTGGAATTTGGAACCCTCCAGTATTGAAATCACAGTTTTAATTCTGATGTAGTCCCTTTTCGTATTCTTACCAACGAAACATAACACCCTGTCACGCAATTGGAATAAATTTCAAGGTTACCTAATCATTTTTAAGTTTGCAGAGAATCAAGTTCTTTTTTTTTGTGAGAGTGTGTGTAACACACATAATATTGCGCAATGTGCTGATCTAGATGTAGTGAATAAACAGCAACATGTTTTCTCAACAACGGAGCAACTTTTGAAGCAGGGGACACGGGGGGGGGGGGGTTGGATTTGACCAATGTTCATTTCATCACAGACACTGTATGATATCTGTATATTTCTTATTAAACTTAACCTGAAGGCAAACCCTTTTACTGTTAAATTTTTTAAAATGAAGAATGATTCTTGTCGTTTTAACATGTGTACAATACAAGTGAGGAGTGTTCTGCTACATTCGGGTAATACCCCTAAATGATTCCCATTCGATGATCTCACGCTATGAGGAAATTTCATGAAAGAAACATCAATAACATAACAAATTAAAAGTAAGAAGGATAATATCATGCCGATTATTCGACGATTGAAAATACGTAGATATTGGGTAGAGTGTATTAAACAATAATATATCTCGCTTAAATTCCCACGGTTGAAGAAACATAGCAGGGTAACCTGGAAGCAATCAGTTCTCGGCTTACTAACATTACAGGAAATTCTCGTTTATTCAACCATGAAACTAGAAAATGCGTCAAACTTTAAACTTGATCCAAATCGGTTCTTTTTTGGAATCGTCCACCTCTTCTGTGGCTTTATAAAAAGCACACACGACCTTTCTGCTCGTGGAAATAAATGACATGAAAAATGTTGTAAGACATGCAACAGTTGTTTACCTACGTTAACGGCTGTTGATGTGTCCCTAGTGGCGACGGAAAGAGCTCAGCCCGGCGCCGCTCGTCTGCCATACGCCGCACTGGTCCTAGTCCGTCATCCCCCCGGAACTACATGTAACGCTGACACGTAATGACCGACATGGGACCGAGCAGGTTAATGGGGTGAATTGCAAACCCACAATAATCTCTTTACAACTTTGCGGTCCTCTGGGACGATGGAAACAAGGCTGGGTACAAAACGGAAGTTAGCGGAGATTAATTTGCTCTCTCTGGAGATGGAAAAGTTACAACTTTTTGGGCCAAAGTTTTTGGTTTTTTTTTTATGGATCTAGTAAGAGACTGGTATGCATTGTGCAAGTTTAACGAGCCAAACGCAGTGGTATGCCAGCGAGATGACGGGTACCCAATTGTAGCCGTATAGCCTAACTGGAAAATGAGAAGAAGTTCAACGTGCCCAAACTTAACTGCCAGAAAAGCAGACCCAAGAGAGAGTGAACAGAGGTTAAATAACTCATATACCAGTAGATAAAACTAACTTTTTATAGAAGAGAAATTGTTTACTCTATTTTTTCTGAACCAATTTATATATAGTAAGGGATGCGAGATAATTGTCAAGTGATACGTACCATAATTATAGAACCAAACATTATAATAAATGCAAATAATGGAAAATAATAAATAAATTAATTATCAGGGTATTCAGTACTACATATTATGCTTAATTACCTAAGCTAAAACAAATAGATACAAATTGTAAACAAATATCAGGATATGAAAACTGATTTTAGAAGTATTCAGTCCATGCAATGAATTAACATTCATCAAAATTTCGTCTAAATTTGTCTAAATTTATCCATTTTAAAGCCTGCTCACAAACTGAATGTGCGATGAGAATTTAACCTCGTAGAAAGTACGTGAAAAAAAATACCCCAACTTATGGTGAAGAGCAAACTAAATAACTATTCCCACCAGTGAGTTCACTAAGGAAGAGTCTTTAACGGCCCATTGGAAATGAAGTAGCGAAATCTTCTTTTAACAACTTCCTATATATATGTAGGTGATATGCAGGATATGCGAGTAATGAATATTTATGTATATCAATGACCATAATCCACTGAATATGAACTTAGATGCTGGATAAAAGTACATAGCCGGCTATATTAGGGCAAATGCAATGGTTCCATCATGATGCATCGACATCTGTACGCTACCTAACCAGGCTTTATAATTCCATATTTGTCAACTCAGGCAGTATAAATTTGTAATAAATATGATTAATAAAAAATAAACAATCGTTCTGTCAATGAAACTAATGTGTGTGTGCCTGTGTGTGTTTTTTTTACAACACTGTTACTTTATAGTCAATATGATGTCCACACAAATTACTAAGTGGGTTAATCTATACTATTGGGATCACAAACCCCAAACACGAAGAAATAAATCTGAGCTAAATACCCAAACAAAACTAACGAATTACAAAAGAAAGAGAAGAAAAAAAAAAGAGAAATAAGAAAATGTTCCCAATTGGTTTCTTAAAATGCCACATAGCCTACTATATACTTGGTATATGAGAATCAGCCTGATATCTTGGAGATTCGCCCCCCAAAAATCGCCGATTTTTTATTTGGTCAACGGATATTTGATAGTGGGAAAATAAAAAAAAAAGGTTGAACAAACATTACTTCAAAATTGAACACCACTTTGAAACTAAGCACGCTTGATCATAAGGAGCCTCAAGAAAAAAGGATACCCCTCGTACCCCCCCCCCCGACCCTTTCTTATACCCTGTATACAAAATTCGCCACCAAAGGTGAAAGTTGGGGTCACCAAGGGAAATAAAATTGAATACCAGGGATGTACACTACAAACTTGGAATGTTGGTACTCTTATAATCTCAATCACTCAGATACTCTGTCTATACATGAACTACAGTCAAACGAAACGTGTCAAGAGATTGACTTTAAATAGAATGTTATATTATATTATATTGTATTATATTATGTTACATTATATTATATTCGATTCTCATTGGCACTCAAACAGACCAAGTGAGGATATCAAATATGCATCTTTCATTCGAAGTCGTGAAAGGACGGTTAAATATATAATATATAATATATAAATACATTGTGTGACACAGCACACAAGAGTGTTTTCTGTGTTTATAAACTATATAGCCTCAGTAGTTTAGGTATAGGCTGTTTACATGTATGCATTGTGGCGGTGAATTGTTTCATACAGTAACACAGTTGAAGTACTTGTCCCATATAGGTATCAAATTGAAGAGTTATTTTATACTTGGATAACTTTATCGAAGAGTTTCATAAATCAGTGGTAAAATATTTCACGAGCGCCTGAGTGGGGTTCAAAAGCTCTCATCAGCGGGTGATACACGGTTTAAGTGGAGGCGTTATGACGGCCGCAATCGGGCAGATGGACCGTGGTTTGATTAATAGGACATCTGCCGTCGGCTGGTTCCCAGCGGGGAACTGTTGTATTTACAACTTCCAAGTTTTTTAAAGTCTTTGGTCAATCTAGTGAACAAACTTACAACGTTGTTTGGTACAGCGACAAGCACCCCATCGGAGTCAAAAGCGATTTAAGATTTACGATCCGTAGTCGACCGTAAATCCAACATCATGTACACTTCGGCGTCAACTGCTGCTGAAATATGTTACCGGAATCGTGAGGAGTAATCTAAAAGGGGGCGAGACAGTTTAATTTACCATAGGGTCAGGACCCGTAACTTGTTTCACAACTCAACCCGCTGACGGAAAAGATTAGCGTATGTGCCGAGGGACCATTACAGCAATTTTGTGGTGAAGCCATCCCGTCGGCATTGGGAAGACGGCGAAGGGCAATCGGCGGATTGCAACGGCCTCGGTAGTCCGACGAGGTCTTGCAGCTGCCTCGTTGTAGGAATTTGTCTCCATTTCAGGGGACATCAGAGAATTTGTTTTGGGCAGGGAGGCAATCAAATACTAATAAAATATGAGTTTTATTATAATGATGTTAAAGGCTTGTCTCTTCTGTTATTTGAAGTGAGAGTCCCAGTAAAGATCTAATCGGTAAATTTACGTCCCTGGCAGGTGATCGTACTCCATCCGATATCTGTGACCTCATTCTAAGAATACAATGCGTCGTTAGCTTGAAGTCAGGTTAATATAGGATTTATAACGTCATCTATCCATTCAGATATATTTTCAACAGTTTATTATTTATGAAAGTAAAACTTTAATGAAGGAACCAGGTAATGATCTCACCACGTTCGTCTGTACTGGATGCCGAAAATGTGTTAATACATGAAAGAAATTGCGCCCAAAATGTCTACAGAAGTGTCTACTGTGCCGAATTATTGTATTGTTAGCAATTGATTCCTTTAAGGTTTTCAGTTGATGATTGTTTCAGTTATCTATTGTAACTTCGATTACCTGAGTGTTTTATATACAGTAGTTTTTTTTTTATGGATATTCATTCTTTTTATACCACCTGGTTGACATGACCTGTATCGATCGTTAAATTTTGTTACATGAAAACTGGAATCGTTGACTGAAAGGGGAATGCGGGAGATTGCAGGGGTGCAGGGGTGGTGTTAGTAACGAAGATCAAATAGATTGTCCGAGCCAACAATAAATGTAATAAATAGGTTTATTAGTTTCTAGCTCCATTAAATACAACCAAACTTATAACAGGTTAACTGGAATTGGTTTAGTTACAAAGCCGATAGTCCACCTTCAAACTAGACACAATTCTGGGCACCAATTGGTTGATTTAGGTGCTTTGAATTCAAATAAAAATCCAATTTTCCGTATTGGATAATTTAAAGTACAAACAAAATGCAAATATGACAATAATCATTATTCGCCTCCTTTTGGGCATATTAAGTGCTCGTAACATTGTTCCCATCAAGTTTGGTCCTGAATCACACATAATGTGACCCCTTAACTGTACCCCTTTGGCACCAAACCAAAACAAATTCGATTACGAAATGATGTACCCCAAACATGTCTTTAAGAACCTTTTGGCGGGATGCCTAGCAATATATTTGCTTTTTGCTTTTTATTCTCAAAATAAAGATATATTTTCAATTAGTTAAAGATATTGTTACTTACTGAAATTGAAATAGACTTCAAATATAAAGAAGAAAACATGGTTAGGGATACATGTATTACCCGCATATACATAGGTTCTATGGTTCAGAGAAGAAAAACAGACAACACCAACGACTCTTGAACATTAGATACAATGACTTTTCATAAGGCTTATTTTTGTTCACAATTCCTTCCAAATTTTTATGGAAGTTTCGAAGACTAGTGTTCGAGACATATAAATCAGACGCCTGCAGATTATCTATACCCTCTTTTGAACCCATAATTATTACTTCGAAATCATTTGTTAGAATGTCATGAGAATTTCTTTCAATCTTGAATTTTATGGGTTCCCTTGGCGACTCGTTTCTAATGTGCTTCCAAGTGCACATGACATTTCCTCCCATTGAATATTAAAAGTCTCAACAGCTGAAGCTGAGCGAGTTTGATCTATACTCCCCGGCAACTCACGCAGTGTTTTCAAACCACTTGTTATAGATTAAAACCTCTCAGTGGTAGGACCAGGTTCTGCTGCACCCATGATCAACTTCATCTACGGATGATCTTTGTGCAGTCTATAAAAGCGTAGATGTCTTATTCTTTCTGTATTAGCGGCAGTTGCGTGTATACATTATAATGTCAAAGGTGAATTCATACCCCCCCCCCCCACTCCCGACGGATCGCGGTAGGGCATAAACATTAATGGAAGGGCCAAAGTCTTATTAAGGGTTTTTATAAAGGAAGGGGTTGGTCCTGGGGTGGTTTGTACAAATAATGAACGAACATTACGCTACTCGATTATTATTTCGAAGAATGAAGAAAAGCTCGAAAAATGTCAAAATTTGGTTTTTTTTTCCCTTTTTTTCTGGTGCAAGCCATATTATAGGATAATCTGTGTGATCGACGGAATTCGTACATAGTTGGCGAATTATTCTTACATAGTTGGCGATTAATTAAGTTCTCTTTAACGTTTATACGACTAAAAAGAGTGGTAACATAAACTGAGTAAATCAGTTTTCATTGAATTTTATACGATGGATCATTTTTGTAAGGTTCCACAGATCAACTAAATAGTATCCAATCAGACTTTGGAGAAAACTGATACTATGCAGGGAGCCCTTATATCTCCATGCACCACGTAAGAGGAAAGCACGAAAACTCCTGCAATTGAATATGGAAATGAAAAGAATTATAGTTTTGAGCACCAGGATTCTAGGCAGAGACAAAATCCAGTACTGGTCGTGGTTGTTGTGTGTTTTTTGTGTGTGCGTGTGTGTATGTTGGAAAAGTGGTAGGTTCAGCCAATTTTACCACTTTTGAGACTCACATTGAAAGACTTTCGATGAAGAATGAGCAAGATTTTGTTTTACCACCGTTTCAGTCAGGTTTACTTTACTTGCAAGCGCATATAAGTGTTGCCATGCCAACGTCTCTCGAGGATGCCATTCTCCATCCAGTGATAAAGGTCAAGTATACGAAAATGACACTCGTAATAAGATGCAGAAGTAGCAAAGCTTTGGATGACAGATGGATGCATGTAGCGTTTGGGTTGCTGACGTCTGGCTCATAATTCACAATAACAAAATATCGGGATAGATACTCCTCCTCGTTCCCCTCCACCCCCCTTCCACCCCTTCCCCTCTCCTTTGTGTCCAAGCAGAAGAGCTGCATGATCTGTCTCCTGACTTTGACAAATAAGTTTATTTCAGGAGATTAGATGGTATGAATCACGCGTTTCAGTAATCCTTTTAATCCTGTCATTATGGCTGCCGTCATGCCGACATTGTTTCATCACGATGGGAATCAAACTTTCATTATCACGTGGGTGGGTATAAGTACACACTTTGGAGTTGCTCTGTTTATTACAAATCTAGTAGACTTCATAGAAATATCTATAAATGCATAAACCGTAATGGATTTAACTGCATTACTGTGATAGGTCAAACAGTATATACGCAAGGTTTGTTTTGTTTTGTTGATTTTGGTACATTTTAGAGGCTGTGTGACAATATAAAAGTTATCACACAACGAAACAGTTTACCTAGCATGACTATACTACGGTAAACAACTAACGAAAAAATCTAGAACATTTGATTTTCTTTATAAAAGCTGCTAATAATAAGTTTTTTTTAAAAAAATTGTCATGACATGAAATTTAGACTGTCATGTTATACAAAGTTCATAACTTATGCACGACGTAGTGATGCTATCTAGAATGATGCCGTTGTTCATTTTCCAATGTTTGTGTAAGCAATACCCTGTGTGTCTCTGAAAATTCTGAAAACTGCTGAGCAAATGAAGGGTTTTGTTTTGATATAGACTGGCCTGACCCATAGCTAGGCCGGGACAGGGGACGCCCACCCCCTCCCCATGGGGAATACTTCTCACATTTGTGCCACCATTATTTGTACAAATACAACGTAAGTTACAGGACAAGGGTATCGTGCCCCTTCTTAAATCATTGGTGTCCATTTAAGTTAGTAATCCTCCAATGCAGCATCCCCATCGCCACACGACTGGATATATGCGTCAGCAAGTATGACCTCAATGTGTGTTTGTTAAGAATCAAATCCTTGTAGCAAGGGGAGGGGGGGGGGTTGGGTATCGGATGCAGGGAAACAAATATATTGGCTGGTCATTTCATCCATGAAATATCGATAGTCGTTATTAGAGCTGATTGTTATAAAATAAGAAGTGCCTTAACAGGGTTCATTTTGCAAAAAGGAAGGAAACGTTTAGAAAGGACTAGGAATGCATTCAGGTCATTAAAGGGAGTAGAGGCTTAAGGTTCTTTCTGACTAAATCTCTATCGAAAGAAATCATATATACCGTTTTCAATGAGATAACTCATATTTACAGAACGGAAACAGATATCGTGGTGAATTTCCAAACGACATTATAAACGTTAGGTTTCATTTGCATTGTTTAAAAGGTGATTGGATCATTAAAAACAGGGATATTTTCCATTGTTTCCATTTATTTTGTTATTTATAAATAACATATTTGTTCCCATGAAGCGAACCTCCAGTGACAGAGCACAAAGACGATAGTCATAAAGCTACGTCAACCACAGGGAGGCGACAGTGTAATGATTACCTATAACGCTAAAATATCCCATGAAGACCGCAAAGTGCTAACGTACACCTAAGGTGTTATAATTCATCACGTAAAATCATAAGCTCGTAAGGAAAGAAAACACAGACTTGAAATATAACAACAGCCGTTTCTTTAGTTTTATGACATATTTAATGACTCTCGCTCGCCGTGGTTTACACGTCACAAGATTCTTTCTTCTCTTTTTTTTTCAATTATATCAGAGGGAAAAACCAAGCTCACGCCATGGGGAGTAGTAAAACAATGATGACAGTTCAAGCTTCATCGCCCATTCAACAAGAAGATATTTCCCAATTTGAAGTAGGTCTATCATTTCCCCCAAAAAATATATATTAAAATACAGAATAAAGTGTTTTCTTTTTATTAATTTGAAAATAACAGATGCACATCCTCATAGTAATTCCTTTACGATTTCAGAAGCCAAGCGCCTTTCTTACACCAATGCAACGATGATGGTCTTCGGCGTCTCTTATAAAACTGAAAATGGTGTGTGTAATCCATAGATGTGGAAACGGTTGTGATTTATTTCTTTCAATATTACATTCACATTAACATCATTGATAGGATTGTGGAAATTGTTTACGACGAGAGTTTGAAGAACAACTTGAATGAAGAATTCGAATAATGATAAAACCATCTGTTGGCGTTACAAATTGGATGTGAGATGATGGATGGTCCCATGTGCTTCATCTACGACGGTTGTGTAGGCTCTGCGTAACTTACAAAAGAAATGCAAAGACTGGGTGTGTATTATTATAAAACTTCCAATTTGGCGATAAAAGTGACGAAGAGCGGCAAAGTTCCAGAGGAGGACGAATTCACGAAATAAAAGTAAGTATTATATAGACAAAATCCATCAATTTATAACTTTCTGTACAAAACGCTCAAGTTAAATGTTCCAAAAACGGAGCACTCTAGAAAAACCTTTTTTTTTACATTGGTGTAGTTTGACCAAGTTTTGTGCAAATAATTGACATCTAAACAGAATATTATATATTCTGATATTTGCAATCCTACATTTTGTCCCTTTTCCTGTAATTTACCTCACATGCACTTCCTTTCCCAATATCGCATAAGTACCCCTAACTGGGGCAGAAGAAACAAGTGGGGATGTACTGCTATGTACGACAGAGGTTGGCGCAGTTCTCGAGTCCTGAGATGGTACATGTGTAGTGGGAATACCCACAGCTAGTCCATTCCATCGGTAAGATAACGGGCTGACTTCGGCAGGCAATCTTTGCCAGCTTTGCACACGAGCTCTCAGTTGATCTTCAACGTGTCTAGCAGCGACCATACTCTGTTGTGCAGACGGAGGGCTGTACCTGCCGTTTGGTCTGTGCGAAATGGAAAAATATGGATGAAACCGAGTGGGACAATGGCCAATAAAATTGCCAACGCGACTGTTCTCGTTTGAGGAGGGACTACTGTCTTTTGAAGTGGCTGTCTCGGCTAAAGACCATATTTTAGGTTTCCGTGCAGTTTCATCGGGTGAGTTGGATGGTGGAGATCGCGTTCGTTCAGAATTGCATTCCTCAGAAAGTTTTACTCTTGGTAGCGAACGAGGAGACGATGGCCTAAAGCTTGATTCTACCGAAGTGCATTGAACTCGGTCGTGGCGGACTATCCTTTCTGTGGGTCTGTCAGAAGATTCTTTCAAATCTGAAAGAAAGTCGGAAAAAAATTAAAAATTAACTATTGAATCGATTACATAGTTGTGGGAAGTAATATTAATATAAGAATAGTTTACTATTGAAGTAAGAGCCAAAAAAAGTTCACTATCAGATGACACCAATGTTCCCGTCTTACCCTACATGAAAGTACACGCCAGAAATGTACTAGTTATGTATTGTTTACATCCTTCTCAACTGCAAGTTATCAGGATAATTGGACCTACTTTAATGTACCGGCTGCCAAAAGCAATTTATATCAAGCATCACCCGGTAATGTTTATCGAATCAATGAACTCTGCAACAGAAAGTCATCATTTGGTGATGTGTTGATGAGAATGCCGACAAACTTATCTAGGTTTGCTGGGATTAAGCCGGCGCCTCGTCGAAATTAATTTTGTCAAAGTTAAAGAACTTGTCACTTCCTTGTTGGTTGCAATCCTTGCTAGTGCGGATAATACTATATAAGTGTGTTAATAAATGTATCCTATTTTAAAATCTATTCCCACGTCACTGACATGATAAAGAAGCAACATATTCTCCCAAATGGTTCATCCTTTGAACATTCATATCCCTTTCACAAAAACAAGACAAAAAACTTGTAGGTGCCCCTTCACAAAACGTCAGACTGACCAAACGTCCAGGGCTCCTGACAGGTTTCACTCATTCTACCCTAGCTGACGTCCACGAAAATAACAATAGGATCCCATACATATATATATATTTTAAGGTACCATCTGCACGTCTGACTGTGACGAGTCCATATGAGAGAGCGAGGATGCTTTTAAAACATCAATTACAATATCATTTTTGTCTTTCCTGGTGCCACGAATGATAACAACGCTAGGCAGGGATGGAGCTCCCAATTCATTCGCGGTCATTCACTGTTTTGGCACCTATCAAAATCTGGACAAATTAATCTATTTCACGTAAAAAAAAACATTATACATAGAAGCTTAATAATTACCATGTTTCTCTGGAATTTCGTGCCTCCTCTCTTCCAGTCTTATTCTTTCTCTGATTTCTTCCTCATCTGCGTTTCTCCTCTCAGCTTCGATCTCTACATCAACAACATCACTGTCGTCGTCTTTGACCCCGTCGTCGGCGTCTTTGCCCTCTGACTGATCCTCCAAAATATTATCAAGGGCATCTACATCTTCTTTAGTTATGTGGTCCTCATCATCGTTCGCCTTCTCTTCATCCTCATCCCCATCCTCCGACCGATTTCTAGGAGACCAAGTCATCTTGTTCTCTTTCTTCAGACGACGCCTCGCATTGGCAAACCAAGTTGAGACCTGCAGGGCAAAATAACGTACGTATGGAATAGGCAATCAATGCTTATTTGATGTAAGTGACAATTCAATTCAATCGGCAGAGAAATTTGAAAGTGAATCAAGGTGAAAAACATCATATGAGTGTTCTATATACATGTAACAAAATTTAATAAGGTGTTCAGCACTGGGGCCAGTCGCTCAAAATAGGAGCGCCGTGGTCGATTTTATACCTAGCTACTGGTCCGCCGGTTTCCAAATTTGTCTAAAGAAAGTTACGCGCAAAGCAATTCCCACATGAAATGTTTCAAAGAGGGGTTTCAAAATTGTTATCGATGATTAAATTTTCTGCATAATCAACGGAAAATCAAGAATATAAGAATTGTGACAAAGGCGTACAAAGAGATGAACCCTCTCTTCGTTGCATTAGGTCGGGAAGGCGGGGCACGATGCTTACGCCCTCGGTTCAGCACCAGGCGCTCTACATATCAATCAACCGATTCATACCGTTAGGTTTGTTTCCTAAACCCTGCTATTCGTGTGCTCCAAGTACCTGTTATCGCTCACCCATCAATCACTTTCTTACTTCATTGGCAATGTAAGTTGTTATCAACTTCAAGTTTATCTGACTAATTAAACTCCTCAGTGAGCCTTAGACAAATCGTAAATACACGAACGCAAACAAAGGCACCGCGAGGTTGATATTTGAGTTCAATCGCACGGTTAGCGGATTGCTGGTGAATTTCAAGAAGAAACAGGACTTTGGTCATGTCGTATTGAAAAGAATTGCTCCTTGCAGATGTAATTCAAAGCTTTGAAAATATACAAAAGTTTCTGTAGAACAAATTGAAGAGTGACTTATTATAATGGGGGGCGAAATAACGTGTGACTTGCAAAACCCCTTTTTCGAGTGGTTGTTTGATTACAAACTACAAATAGCTTAGGTGGCGTTTTACTTGATTGTCCTGTTGTTGCAAGAATTATTTAATGTACGCGATTAAATCTATGATTCAGCTTATTGTTATGTCGATCGCAAGGCGTTAACAACAATACTACTATAAGAAAGGTGTGTTATGTAGCTGTCTAATTTCAAAAAGTTTCCATGTTAACCATGATACATAAGGGAATACTCCAAGCGCTGAAGTTGAATTGATTTGTCTGTAATATTTCATAGAATGAGGTTCAAGCTAATGTTTGGTGCTACTACTTCAGTGGGTCTGTTTGTAAAACCTGATATTTGCCGTAACAAAAAACTTGACACGTTAAGCTATAGGTGGTATTTTGATAGCGGTTTTTTAACCAGTGTTTATTGCGTGAACTGTTGTCAAGTAGAATATATATGACACAGAGCCTTTGGCGCGAAGCACCTAACAGCGTGTTATACTCACGTTTTACCCAATTACAAACCCTTCTTAGAAGTTTGCATTGCCGCAATTCAAAAGGGGAAAAGGATCACTCCTTTTGTAAAAACTAATAGGTGGTGTAAATGTGCGAAAAGACCCCTAGAAACGTATGAAAGGCGCTTCAGTTTCGACCTTGATTTTTAGGCTTTTATATTCGGCTCCGACTGCACGCTGTGATCGATATATAGGGGCAGTTGTACTTTTCACGACTGTTTTAATTCGTGGTTTTAACCAGCAGACTAACACATATCGCTGTGTAAACTGGTGTAAAGGCTATCACATCAGTTACAAGGGCGTTTAAGTGTTGGACTTGTGAAATAAAAACAGCATCGGGGCACTGAAAGAAATACGGGTGCAAACATGACCAGGTGTACTCTGCATTTGAAAAATCTTTGTATAACTATGACAGTTACGGTTTGTATATACCTATATGTACATAAAGGCATTCCGAGAGCTCTTTCGTTAGCATTGATGGTTTGAACTGCGTTTTTTTTTAAATAATCATTTTCATTTATTCTGAGGTTAGAAGAGTAATTATTTACAACACACAGAATGTCAATGGGGCTCGTTAAATTATAATAATAAAATAATAATCAGGCAGTTACAAGCGACCACGAATGTGGGAGAAGCTCGCAAAGGCTTATATATTACAGCTGTCACGTCGGGTGGCTTCCAATTCAACATTTTTAACTCAAATTTGGAATATGCAATTGCATGACTAGTAGGAACTGGGGGAAAACATTTCCGGAAATGAAGATAAAACCTGCCACCCAGCTCAAAATTTTATACTGGAACGACCTTTGTTCAAATAAATTGAGCGCGAAAAGATAGCATCCCGTACGTAACCAAAGAACTGAGGCACCAACTTGGATTGACTTATAGGCTAATATTGATTTGTCTCATACAGCACATCTGTTTTCTTCACACGGGTATATAAGAATCAGGTCTCCGTTATATTTGTCGCTTCCCACTCTCAAAATATTCTGATAATTTTTTTAAAATGTTCTATCCAAAAATCCCGACATATAACACAGTGTTTCTTTGACAGGAGATAAATTATAATGTCTATACTTGTGGCTGGGATGTAACCCCGCCCACCTACAGGGTCGTATTCACAAGTCACGCTCAGCGCTGTCCAAATCAGCGTAAATCATGAGTACCTTACGAGGTATTTGGCTATCCATCAACCTGCCCCTATCTACACGTCGGAATAGCTCATCCACATCTTAAAGGAGGAACTCTTATTCAGTTTCCGTCATATGTTGTTCACGGTTTTCTGTAATTATTATTATTATTACTATTTTATTATTTTGGTAAAGGAATAATTTAACAGAATGTGTGATGCTTAAATTGAAGGATACTAACTGGGGAGGAGGTTTTGTTTTCAGGCAGCTTATGTAATATACACAGGTATACCAGATTTATTTAAGCTTTAATATTACTAGTATTTTGATTTTCTCGATTTAATTTTCTCGTGTTGTTTCGACACCGAAATGCTTGTGTTTAGGTGGCAGTTTTGTCAATTAATAAATTAATTGGATTATAAAGACAAAACATTTCTTGTTTGAGGTAATGTCCATTCAATAGTTATCTAGTCATTACATGATTGATAACCGTATATAGCTCTTATACAATAATCTCTGACCCTCTACAAAAATCCAAACCCGCTTCTTCTTGCCACTCACCTAGTTATAGTCTGTCAATGGCGTGCTCAATATTAATGACGAGATTCACCAAATTAATAATATGGCAGTACTAAAACAATCACGGACATAATGGTACATTCTTATGACGTTGAGTAACCCTACACACATTTGTAAATATTCTGAATGGCTCCTAGCTTATATTCACATCAGGTGAAACTTTTCAAACCAAACGTAACTCGTTTGGAATGTATTTCCTTCGCAAAACCGTTTTCGAAAAGAAACCCCAGATAAAAACCTGTGAAGTTCTAGAGTAATACAAGCAGTGAACCTCTGACTAGGGCTAATCCAATATGTCGCTCTACTGCCTATAACGAAGGCCAACCACTTCCCTTTAACAACATATTACATTTTCCTCCGAGCCAATCCAATGTGAAAACAAATTCTTTCAGTATAATCCCGGAAGTAGTTCTTAAGAGGAGTCCTCTGCTTTAATCCTGATCCGAGGAGGCTACTCCCGCTAGATCGTGCCATATATTTCCCAGGCGCCCAATTACTCTCTCTTGATATTGATGACGTCATAGTCAGAAGAACTTGTGACGCTGTTTATAATCAATATTCATAAAATAACACCGTAGTTCGTCTATCGTGACTCGGTTACATGTTTACACTAATGCAACACATTGTTACATTCCCAAAATAATATTTGTAAAAGATTCTGACACTATACGGCAAGAGAGACAAAAGGGCGGGAACTTTGCATAACGATACTGGAGGGTTATACAAATTATTCGTTCATTTCCAAGGCGACCGGAACGGGCTGATGAGTATCAACCAATGGGAAACAACCATGCACTTAAGTCTAGTTTGTTCCGTAACAGATAATGAGACCTGACACTGAAAACATCAAATCTTAGTCAAATAACTTAGACTGAACACAGAACGAACCAGTGTGTTATAGCAATTCTCATTAGGGTGTTAAAATTAATTAGTCGGTGTTGGGTCCAATAAGCTTAATCACTTTCTATAATCTCTCGAAAAGTTTTAAAGTGCAAGGTAATGTCTCGAAATGTTTTAAAGTGAAAGGGTACTTAACAAAACGTTGATATGCTCTATGGAGAGTCGTCAGAACTTTATCGCAGAAAATATTTGTTCATTCTAGTTCTTGGCTTTTTGCGGTCACGTTGGACATTTACCAGTTTACTGTCAACGATTAAAAACAATGTTTTTGAGGTATTCTCGTGTAGAGTCACCCTCTGTGGTTGCAGTTATTTTGAAAATCCAAGCAAAGTATTTTTGTCATGCCCGTTGACTTGTTCGCCAGTTTTCGCCATGTTTCTTGCTGATACTTAAAGACAATTGCTTTAAGGTCCATTAAAATGTACTTATATAGATGCTAGATAGTTTGGTGGTGACGTTAGCAACGTAGCTTTATACACAAAACATAGATAGAAGGGGATGGTTTTTTCATAATGAAAGGTACTAAGCCATTTATTGTTGCACTCTTAACCTTATGAATATTTTGAAGTTTACGTACTGTAGCCTAACCACTCACTAAGCAATATCTTAATCTTCATAATGAAAGGCTCAACCATACTCCGACTTCTTATATGAACATGCTTGGCCAATTCTTGGAAGCTTGAAAGGTAATTCATGGGTAGTATTCGTTATATAGAATGCACTTAGCACCTCTGAATGTTGGTTCAATTTCTACATTATAAACCAATTAATGCTACCATGTGTTACCGTCAACGTATTTGTCGGTTTGTTATTGTTGTTTTTATTATTTTTATTGATCTGTTTGTTTTTTCTCGTTATTTGCAATCTCATGACTTTGAAAGTTATACCCATTGAATTAACATCCTTTCTAGTGTTGCATTATTATCGCAAACAACATGAATCAAGTCATCAAAACTTGTTTTGAAGTCCAGCAAACCTTAACCAAGACTGAATCATTAAAGATAAAAACAAAACACTGAATCGAGAAATACCACCATCATCAGTGACGTTTCTTACCTGTGTTAGTGTCATTTTGGTGATGATGGCGAGCATAATCTTCTCTCCTTTTGTTGGGTATGGGTTTTTTCGATGCTCATACAGCCAAGCTTTCAAAGTGCTTGTTGTCTCTCTAGTTGCATTTTTTCTCCTTGCTCCATTGACATCAAAAGCACCGTATCTACAAAAGTGGGCAAAAAGGAAAACTAATTATATAATGTTTGCCTTTATTTGTTCTTAATCTTGTCTTCGGCTATAATCCTTCTTGTTCGTTCTGAAATGGTCGTAAAATTCCATCTTTCGAGGATTGTCATAAAAAAAAAATGGGGAATTTTATTTCATCTTCCATGATTTATAATGTAAAGAAATAAAGTGATAGAATTACGTAAACTTTTATATTATTAAACTTTTTATATGAATCGACTGCTATTATTAATATCTGATACCTGGATTTAATGGCCAAGGCACTTTTCAAAATCAATTTTACATAGCAATTTTACTTTACAATAATAATAATAATAATAGAAAACATCTATTGTTGAGTGTGTATGTGTTTCCGTTGAGGTCCTCGTCCAAGCGAAATGAATGGAATGCCTTTCTTATTTTTGTTTTATTTTATTAAATTTCCTGCATTTATTCGACAATTTCCTGGACCATTTATGTACCTTAATTGCACTGTGCAGGGGCCCACTGTGCTAAAACGTCACGCGTTTCAATGTTCTCTGAAACCAAATCGTCGTTTAGTCTAAAGTCAAAAGTAATCATCGCTTTGTGTTCCCTATCAACACTACCAGCCAATTATTTGACCTTCTTTGTAAATTTTAGGAAATTTAATAATTTCCATTTATGATTTCATCAATACCTTATAGTTAATATCTTTAAAAATATATTCAGAAAAAAGGATATGTTTGTTACAATGACTGACAAGGATTTTCAATCGAAAACGTGAGCTTTGTAATTAAACTCAATCACTCCAGGCAACTTATGAAGCAACAAGTGTGAAACTGTCGGTCTTTGTTTTCTATTATTTTCAGACACCATTTACCTCACTCGTCCTATGAAGAATTGGGCGACTAAACTCGATTGACGTGTGAGTTACAAGAATAAGCCTGCGTAAAAGAAGTGTCTTTGTTAAATAATTCCATCGAAGAATCGGTTTGTCAAAACAAGCCTCACAATAGATCTCAAATTAATCGACACCCGTTTGAGACGCTTATATATATGAATGCAACCAAGATAACAAATATTAACCGCATGTATACCAGGGCCACAAATGCTACCTTCGTGAAAAAGCAAACTGTTAGGTGCTATGGTTTATATACAATGAAGTTAGTAAACATTTCTGACTAACAGTCTATGGCGATTGTAATACTTTTCCAAACTTCTACACACAATCACGTCTATGAAAAGTTGCCAATACAAAAGTGCATCAGCCTCGAATGAACTTTTTAGCAGGATGTGACCTATGTACTTATTAGTTTGTTATTTACTTATAATACGAAATAACAAGTGCAGTTAAGGGTAGGGATACATTACGACGCGGCTTGTTGAGAGTTGGATTGACAATGTTACAAAGTGTTACGGCTATACTGTTCGACGCAAGTGAGTGAATATAGTTGACACTATATGAACTCAAATGGGACGTGTATTATTAAGGCCATGTATAACCAGGGAGTCGTTACAATTCCCGTGGTTGAAACTAGGACAATGTACTGGCAGTGCAGGAAATACGATGTTATGTTTAAGATGAACAACATAGATTTTTAAATTACAAACCTATATTGATATTCAGTGATATATGTCTGAGTGTATAGTCTTAAACAGAAACGGAGTGATCAAAAAAAAAAATTAAAGTTAAACATATAGTCACTTGATAGAAAAACAACGTTCGCTTTGTAAATTCAAAATATACGTTTACTTATTACAAAATGTCACCATTAAAATATGCTAGAAATTAAACGTTTAAATATTATCATTTAAATATTGACATTTGTTAATTAAGTATCACCAATATAGAATAATTTAAACGATTTTGTTTTCAAAGAGTGACGAACGTATTTTGTTTGAGCATTTTACGTACCTTTTATAATCAGATATTGACCTTTTTTAAAATTTATAAAGTACGATTTTATTAAATAGTTACAAATTTAGTTTCATAAAATGCAAGCTAAAACTTGTGTTAAAATTCAATCTCCCAAACATTGATCGTGTATTAGGAAATGGTTACAGTAGCCCAACCAATACCTCACGTGTGTTAGACCCAAGGAAACGTGTTCATCCATTACCGTATTGATTGAATATTGTTTTATGAAATTTATGAATAGCATCATGATCTGTTGAATATTTTCAATTTCTATTTATCAAGGCGACGAAAACTAAGTTTTATATGTGAATGGGAATTACACCCCACGAAATTAGCACATAGCAAATAGCCCGTTCTCTTCTCCGGCTATTTGCGCCGCCGCTTATGATCTAACTACTACGATTACCGATAAATTAGTTACAGGTTTTGTATTGTTTTGACCAACGCGAATCTAAACATATGCAATTAGTGAATAGTGTACCTGAACGTCTTCCACCAAGAAATGGCAAGAATTATTAAAACAAATTCTCAGTTAAATTAGAAACCTTCTAACTTGTAAAATAATATTTTAATTTGTAAAATTCAACCAATGACCGCCCGCGTGCATGGGAAGTTTGACATTTTTATACGGCTAAAAATGATCGACCACAAATGCATATTTACATTTTCAATTTTTAACCAAAGATAAATACAACATGTCAATATCGACAACAATTAAACCCCGACAGAGTACTTCAACTGTACCCGTCTTAAAATTTGCTCCACAAAGTTCCCGCGAGAAGTGTTTTTGTTAAACTTTTCTGTCATTAAATAAAAAAAATAAAATAAAAAAAAGCCAACATGTATTGCAAATCTTGAATATGTTTTGCTGTTTGAAATTCCCTGGGGCGATAACTGAGGCAGAGTGGCTACTTGATGTTTCGCTTGTAACAGGATAATCGATAATATTTGTCATAACAAAAGGAGACCACTTAAGTAGTGTTAGAAGGTATAGTGCATAGAATGAGTAGGGGGGGGGGGGGCTAGTTTTTATAAGATGACGTCATAAAAACGAACAAAAGAGAGTATTCGTTTCGTATCATGACTTCAGATGAAGGAAGCAGGGTCAAGAGTCAAAATGTATAGTAAGTCCTGTAATAAGAACATACATTTATCTAACTTGTTATATTTTTCGGCGACGTTTTCCTTTGTAAATTGGCTAGAACGAGGTCAGATCTACACAGAGTATGTACGGTTCATTTGTAAATTGGCTAGAATGGGGTCAGATCTATACAAGTATATACGGTTCCTTTGTAAATTGGCTAGAATGGGGTCAGATCTATACAAGTATACGGTTCCTTTGTAAATTGGCTAGAATGGGGTCAGATCTATACAAGTATATACGGTTCCTTTGTAAATTGGCTAGAGTGAGGTCATATCTATACACAGTTTATAAGGGATGGACCATGGTGTATACTTACTGGTCGCCGTAGTACTGGTAAGCGGTAGCTGCGTCACAAGGGTAACACGGATTTATAGCAGGGTGTGAAGACGCTATGGCAGCATTCCAACCCTCCGCACATCCCTTGGGACCATATAGGGAACTCTGTTGTATAGAAGCAAAAATGAAAAAAAAAATAAAGATATAAATAAAGAAATAAGGCAGTCCTCATTAATTGGCTGAAATAATAAAATACTAAACCAATTTCACGGTCGTACTAAGTTTCTTTACTTGTTTTCTCCAACTCTATCGTTTGCCATTTTCCATTATTGTTTACATCAATGAAGGAGCTCCGACCACACATGATTGCAAGGTTGGCTAGCTTTAAGACGTTTGAGCCGATTGTTCGAAAAACAAATTTCGTAGACAGCTTTTTTTCCCATCTCATTTGCAACCAGCGTTTAGTTTAATTCTTCAGTAACCTTGTAAAAATTACCAACGCTAAACGCACAGGGGAAGATTCACTTGCAATGACAAACAATATATTGAAATAGTTGTCGAAAACACGACAATTAAAAGTTTAAGCTATAACCAACAATAAGAATACTTCAAATCAAGTGATTAGGATTATCTGCCGACACAAAACACATAACAGTACAGCGTATTAGCTATTATTAATAATAATAATTAAGGAAGAATAACCAATTTTCAGGGATACAATTATTTCGTTCTGTATTCAGTTTTAATTGACATACTTGTTATTTATTAAATTCCGAAGCAAATCGAATCTGAACTTATACGATTTACTGCACTTACGAAAAAAACTAAAAATATTTTTTTAACGTGTAGTTTTATTTGAGAAGTGTTGTATTTTAAATAATAAAATGATTTCCTTTCGGTTTTTACCGTCATAAAGTAAAAATCTTTATGAGAAAATGTTTGACGCGATCATTGAAAGTATCGATAAAATTAAGTCCTTTATCATAGACATGGGAATTTTTTTTACAGACAATGTTTGGCGATATAAGTAAAGCCTATAATCCAATTTTGAGTGGTGACGAAAACTGCATAGTGAAATAGATAAGTGTGAGTATAACAGAAGATGACAAAAAGTTTGGGTAAGGCCCTATAAAATTGACGAGAAGTCAATTTACGAAATACAAATAATTACATAGTAGGCTACCACAACTTATATATAATTCCATATATTATAATGACATAACAATGAAGGTGTTTTACTATTTGATTGTATAGTTCAAAGCCTTCTTTCAAACTCTGAAGGGAAAGAGTCCAAAGTTTAGACAATTTGATCTTGCATTAGGTTAAATACAGCTAATAATGATTAGAAGCGTCCGCTATCTCGCGACAGATGCCTAAGTATCGAATGGAATTAACCATTTATTCCTGGCGAATGAACGGGTTTTTTTTCGTTTGAGAAGAATTTAGGGATGTTTCTTAGTTGGATTTTAGTATTCGGTAGGTTGGCTAAAATTGTCAGGAAATTTTTCAAAATTGAGCTGCACGACAGCAGCTTTGGATTATTTCCCCTAAGGGGGTGATTTATTTAGTAAATGAACATGTAGAAATATGAATATGTGAATGTCGGATTAAGGCCACGAATGATATCTCGATATAAATAAATATCATTCAATGGTCTATACTGCAGGCTGGTGACTTTATTGCATAGACACTTAAGAAAATACCAAGAAAGCTACAAGACCATTATAATATAGAAATTTAGTCTTAGATAAAATGACCGCAGGCCTTTTTATGATTTATATGACAAAGAAATAGAATATGCTAAAGCTATAAGGGAGTTTTACTCCTAATTATTTTACTGAATATGTATACAAATATTTAGTATATGAAAATAATTACTCCGGTTTAGTCGGATGCATGTATATAACTATTAGCAGTTCTTTCAGACTGAAAATAAAAACTCATTTAAGTTAAGATTCCAACTAACTCACCAGTCTTGAGTAATAAGCCGCAAGCTCGGGAGTGAAATGAGCATATACCGGTACTCTATCGTTCGCCTGCAAGGCTGCATAAGGTGTGGCGTAAGGATGAGCAGTCATAGCTCCTGGCCGATACAGTCCCCCACAAGCTTCAAGGGTCGCCGAATCTCGAATCGCCGCCGTTGAGAGTAGCATCTGTTTCAAGAAATGAACCACCATGTTTGAGGATTGAATCAAATCAAAACCGAACTTAATGAGATGCATGTTTTAATTTAAACTTTCGATTTAATTCTAAAGATAAATATAT